>VXBL01005521.1:252612-275563 GCA_013400195.1 Aramus guarauna
TCCAGTTCTCTCCCCCATCCCGATGAGGGGGGGAGTGAGCGAGTGGCTGCGTGGTGCTCAGCTGCCGGCTGGGGTAAAACCACGACAAGCACTTGCCTATTCATCGCACTCAAATCTTGTATTAAAGCTGCCTTTGGAGCACTCTCTCTGTTTGATACTTTAGGCAAGTTATTTAACCTCACAGGGCTCACCTGCAAGGGAAAGCCCCTTTCTAATTTTTCTTGCCTTTTTACATTTTTCTGGACAGAAATTCTCTTCCTAAGTGTTTGTTCTGTACCTTTCACAACATTGCCCAATGTCAGCTGAGACACCTCAGTGATGCTGCAATGCACAAAAAATCCAACTCTCAACTAATCTGCTCCATGCTTCTAACACAAGCAGGTACTGCACTGCACAGGCGTAACTCTGCTGGCAGGGTGAAAGGCCAACAATTGAACAAAATGCCCAAGAACACGTGAAACACTTTCTGCTACCTTGCCCTTCTTGAAAAGTGAAATTTGAAAGAACCAGAGACCTTGAGCAAGGTGTCAGTCCAAAGGTCCATCTCCTGAGCAGGCACCACTGGCAGACTGACTCTCCCAAGCATTATGGCTGCTGGGTGCTGCGCAGGGAAAGTTCCATTAACCCGAGGGCAAACCAGGCTGAGCAGAGCTGGGAACTCTCCCAAGAAGAACTAGAGTAACCCTCCCTCTCCTCTTCTCATCCCTCCTTTTTCTTGTTTGCCTAAAGGTGTGAAGACAAAACAAGTTTGTGCCTTGCATATTTTAAAGGAATTGCTTTTCTATTTCAAAAGATATTCCTGTCATCAGAGACCATATACATACCACAGCCGGCAATAGCTCCTGTGCATTTAAGTCTTCAATCTGATTGTATAAATATGTATAGTATGGAACAGAAAACACTCTGACAGGTACATAGGAAGCCTGACAAGATAACCACTCCTCAGCCTACATGCACTAAGCCATCAGGTAAATAACTATTCAAGCTCATGGGCTTTTTTCTTTCTAAATACATTCTATTTACTTGATTGTCTGTAATGACTCCTCTCTGAAATTGTTAAGCTCTATCATGTAGAACCATATTTAGATGGATTTACACTTACATTAATATCAAGAAATAAGATGGCATCACTCACCTAAACACTGTCACTTGGCATAAAGCATTCTCTTTTGCTCAAATAATGGCTGAATTCCAGTCCTCATGCCTGCAGCAAATAATACCTTAATCTACAAGCTACCTCATATTCCTGGGGTCAGGCACAGAGCAAGGTGATATTCTTTACAATTAATGCTCTGAAATCTGGCATTTTATGGCCTGAAGTGCAAAGAGGGACTTGAAACCATCTATTTTTTTGTGCCTAAACGGAGATGTTTTTACACAGCCTCTTTCTCAGGAGGTGAGAGCCCAATATTTTACTCAGAAATGGTTGCATCAAGTCAGAACAAGCTTCCATTCAGAACAGTAGTGAATCTCTGATCATATCACCTCTGATTACCAGAGGAAAGAAAAAGTGCAAGGACAGAGGCAGCATACAGGAACGCTTCCCCAGAGCCTTGCCTCAGGCTCCAGGTCTTGGGCACTTCCTGAGTCTGAAGTGTCTTCATATTTCATAGCCTTTAACAGGTTTTATTCCCAATTTTCTCATTTTTGAACTTATGCTGCCCACAGTATGTCCGGTGGCTACAACATCCACAGGCTTAGCTACATATTCCTCAAGAAACCATTCCTTATTCACCCTTTCCCATGCAACCCCTGATTCTATGCTTACAAAATCTGTCAAGTCCATCCTCAGCCACCTTTTTCTTAGACTGAAGAGATCTACTCTATTTAACCACCCCTCACCTAGAAGCCATTCCCTATCTCTGATCCTCCCATCTCCCTTCTCTGCATGTTTAAGAGTTGTTCTAGGCTTTTTGAGATGAGCAGCACCAGAACTTTACACAACATTAAAGATACAGATGTCTTATTTTTGAGACGTCAATGCCCTTCAAGCCACCACTAGTTGGTGCAACTTACCTTGTCGTGGTGTGGTGGCTTGCGTGCCTTGTCAGGCCAGACTAAAATGTTGCACCCTGGCCCTCCAGGTTGGGGGTTTTGTTTTGGGCTAACAACCCAATCATGTAAAAAACAAAATCTGTTACAGAAATTGCAACAACACTATCCCACCGGGTTTGGTGGCATAGTGTTGTTGCAGCCCTATGCTCCTCGAGGAGTAACAAGGACCAAACAACAACAAATGCCCTGCAAGGCAGGCTCACAGGTTAAGCACAAGAGAACTGAAACATCCAAAAATCACTTGTGTTTTTAAAAGTCTTGGCCTTGAATTAATTTGTATTTATAGAAAGACACTTTTTTCCCCAAGCTGCTAGCTTTACTGTCTTTTAGATAGGGAAATTTAAAATTAGACCAGTAAGTCACCTCTTCTTATAACTTATCTCCAACAGGGGCAGATGTTTCAGAGAAGGCAAAGTAAATTCTAGAGAGCACAGTGAAATAATATATTCCACACAGAAACAGTCTTCCAAACCCCTTAAGTGTTTTAATTCTTAACACATTAAGATTTAAATTTTTATTACGTGCAGGAAACCTAAGAATTGAAGAGACTCAAGAAACTTAACTATCCTCAAAGCCAAAGTCTTTGGAAAAAGAAAAGGAGCACAGGATCCCAAATTTTGCATTTAGAAATGTTTTTTCTGTCTTCATTAAAATAACAAGCGCAAGTAGGTTAATTTCCAGGTATTTTCCTTTATCACTGAAAAAGTTATATTCTGCCTTTGCTGGGCATCACGTGTTCTTATTTTATGGGAAATAGAAAACAGGAACACATGAGACTGCATTCATCATTCTGTTCTACACTTACCACACCTTCTTGGATCAAACTATGTTAAGTTCTTAGCACATCAAAATGTCTTTGACCTCAATAATCTGCATTATTCATCAATAAAATCCTTTTTGAGCTGGATGGAAATGCCAGTTGAACAGGACCAGTGATTCAACCCCAGCCTCCTTACAGCCAAGTGGCCAGAGATAGCTTTAAAGGAAGATAAACTTAAGGCTTACTCTCACCACTATTTTCAGCAACTCAAATGCTGTTAATAGACATGCAATGTTGAGTGCCTTTCAGGAATTTTGGCAACTTCAATGCAGTAGTGAATTTCACAGACTATCTTGCCTCTGAAGTAGATTTCTGACTTTGATTGTATTTTTTCCTGACCTTTCATTACCTAGGAATGTCCTTTGTTCTTACGACCTGGAAGCTGGTAACAGAGAGCCTAATCACTCCAGCTTTGCTGGGAAGACTGAAGGTATGTGAATACAAGTGTCATGCAAAATTTACAAGGAACAGAAAGGCAGCAACAAAAATGACAGTTATTTAAAATTAATAATAATGAGGGGGACATATTGGGAGACTTGCAACTTAAAAAGCAATAGCTTGTTAAGCTTGCTTTAATACCAGCTTAGTTCATTACTCATTACAGAGTGACAGGGAAAATAAAGCTGGAGGAATTGCTAATGATGCCAGAAGTCTGTATTATGCATTTTGTAGTTCCTAATCTCTTAAAACTAAGAGGGAAAAAAAAAAAAAAAAAAGAGAGAGAGAAGAAAAAAAAAATACATCTGTTCCTAGTCCCCTGATTTCATATCAAATTGCCAGCAAACAAATCCACTTAAGGGGAATTTTTTAGTTCCTTTTCTGCTGTAGTTTAATTAGATTCCAGCAATAAGCCTCTGAAAGCAACATAATTTCTTATCTTAAAGCAGTTAGATGAGGCTTGCTC
The DNA here is from genome assembly GCA_013400195.1 of Aramus guarauna. Taxonomy (NCBI): domain Eukaryota; kingdom Metazoa; phylum Chordata; class Aves; order Gruiformes; family Aramidae; genus Aramus; species Aramus guarauna. The sequence continues at coordinate 256,392 of VXBL01005521.1, forward strand.
TCTTCATCTGAAAACGGTCTTTGCCATCCTACCTCCTTCTGCTGAAGTACTAGACAGTGGTCCACACTGCCCTGGCACAACCTTCTTCTTGCTCACTGCCTTCCAGGGTCACGTATCACCAGTACCTCCTACAAGTCAATGATTTTGAACCTGCTAGCCTAAAAACTTAAAAGGCTTTTTTTCCCATTTCTATTAGGGATGCAGTCACTAAGATGAAACAGATCTTGGGTGACCTAATCAATGCATTTCTAGAGAGTTCTGGTTTCATTCAGTTGTTTCCCAAATCATCTACAACAGTGTTTTACCCAGCCTGATTAATTTTGAGTGTTGGAAATAGTGAGAGCTGTGAGTACAAAACTCTTCTTACATGATATTATAGCATGATAGCTACTTCATGCAGCCAAAGACTCTGCAAGAGCACTGTAGGCCTGTAAAGTGCACTCCCTCTTATCGATGTCAACCAAATGCTCTTTCACAAATCCTTTTTTCTAAGGATTCAGTCAGTGACAACAACTAAAACAACACACAGAGACAGCACACACATCCACTACGAGATCAGTACATGAAATAATTGAAACAAGTTTTTCTTCTTTTAAAGGCAAAATATTGATGAGAATAGTCAATTTGCTGTCAACAATAGAAACCTGCCAGTTGCTGCTTATGTGTGGAGCATGTTCACCTGGAGATTTGTTTTTCCACTCTCACATCTAGAAAGACACATAGCCTGCTTTAGGAGGATAAAAAAGTCTGCTTTACACTGACAGGTAATTTATTGCATGAGCCTCACTGAAAATAACAGGACTCAGCTCTTGACAAGTACTTCCATATGCTTGCTCCATGCAAATCTTTGAAGCATCTCTGCTTACTTCATGGATGTAAACAAGTCTTCATTCATTACATGTATTAATGCACAGCTAAATATACCACCCTCAGAGCAACTGGATCTTCTTTCTGCCTTACAAATTTCTGGCAACAACTCAGCTGAACTCTGATGACAAATCACTAGGAATACAATTTTGTAAGCAAAATTGTTACAGCGGTCAAAAATGTCATCCCACTGAAATCATCAAGATGTATACCTCCACCAAATGAACCTACTCCTGTAATAATCCTAATCCAAAAAATGCCTGGTATTAGAATGTAATCTACATCATTTAAAATTTGATCATCAGGCCTTCAAGAGTTGGTAAAGATCCCCAAATGCTCACTCATGCCCTTTTTCACTATTTAGGAGAACTATACTGTCATGATGGGAAGTACTAAAAGGTGTAAGTGATTTCCAAAGTGCAGGAGGCTATGTGTAATTGTGCATCCACTGAAGCATTTGAAAAAAGATCCTTGAAATCAGTGGTGGAACTTTAGGCCCCAAATAACTTATTTGAGACTTCAGTGAGCATCCTTCCTTCCCACTGGCAGAGATGATGCTCTCTCACCAGCCCTGGCAGCTCTGGGTTCTATGGAAGTGTGCAAGCACACAACTATTGACTTGTAGGATCAAAACCTTAATGCACTTGTTCCAGCAGTTCAAGAACATATGAAAAACCTATTAAATTAAATAAAACAATGGTCTTTAGAAGTATTCACTGTGTACTTGGCAAGGGTCATATAAAGGAAGGAGAATATGGTGGTATACATCGCCTTTACTTGCAGGGTTTCAGCGGTGGGGGAAAGAAAAGCAAAACACTTCCTGCAAGTTTGTGTGTGGTTTGTAAATACTAATAAAAGGAGGTGGCAATGAGAAAACAGACATTTGGGACAGGTACACACTTGCAAATGACAGCCAAACCAAAAAAAGAGAGAAAGGAACAAAATAATCTGTAAGTGCTTTTTCCTACCACTTCGTATTTAGTAGATAGGCAGACTTGGAGAAGAGCCCGCTGTAAAGCTAAGTAAGTTAGCTTCTTTCCAATTGCTTTGACTTTTGATGAGGCTTAGCTTTTAGATCTTACTATTCCTAATAATCAGGATCATTACAGCAGTGCTTGAGGACCAACCAAGAATGAAACCCCACTGCTTTAAACACAATGTAAACAAAACCAAAAACATTCTTGACGAAGCTTCGTATATGCTTAAAAAAGGAAAAAGCTAGGAGGATATTTTACAATGATCTGCACCATATCTGCTGTTTTGCCATATGAAAGCCAGGCATGGCCAAAGGAAGAGGAAACGTATTTCTGCTCTAGCTGCCTTATGCTATTGAAAAGCTGTTCAGAGAAACTCTGCAATGAATGATGTGGGGCATGAAGTATAACACAGTCACTGTGATCTTCCCCATTCCCTGAAACTGCACAGCCAGGTAAAGGATAAGACCCTGTGCATTTAAACTGTGCAGTACAGTCTTCAAAGAGCTTGTGTAATCTGAGAGAGCTCTCCCAACTGCTTCCAGTTACTGCAAGGTAATACGAAGTACATTCTTTGGTAATATCACAGAGGAAAAGTGCTTTCAAGGGACTTGAAAATATTTACATGCCAATCTCTCTAACCAACAAGAACAAATCAAAATCTAAGATAGAGCTGATGAAATTTTAGTGAAATTCTTGATATGTCACGAGATCTTGAGTTGGTTAAAATATGCATTAATATGCATTAAAGAAGCTCCAGGGCATTCTTATTTCTAGCTGAATTATTGGCTCACAGCATGGCAACCACTTGTGAAGACCTCACAGGAAATTACACTGTAGGGGAAAAATAAAATAAAATAAAAATAAAATTAAAAAAAAAGGAGTATGAAATTACAGTGTGTCACTGTAGAACAATGCCCCAGTCAGATCTAATCAGAGAACTGGAGAAAAACTGAACAGAGTACCAGAAAAGCTAGAGAAGATTAGATTGATCCCTAAGTCAAAAAAAAAATCTGGAAGACAAGAACAAAATCAGTCCACACTGCACAGAATGAAGAAACAGTTTGGTAGAGTCCACAAGATCTTATCTGGAGTGGATAATATGCATTTATACTAGTATTTATTTTTCTACAATAGAATAGGTTAGAAGGTGAAGGAAGAATGGAAAGTTGGAAGTAAACAAAAAAAAATCCAACCACCCAACCCAGATTGTAGAACAGAATACAATTCATTTTTATATACCATGCTTATTGCAAAGTGTTGTAAATCACATTGCTGCAAGAGAGTCAATCAAAACCTAAGGGAACAATAAAATTTTACAGCAGGATAAGTAGAGGAAATGGCTTAGAGGAGAGAGAAAAAGTATTGGGAAGAGAAAAGCCAACAGTGTCAAACATGATAGGGTCAGTGTGGAGGAATAAGGGAATTAGTGTGTGAGCTAAATAAGTAGCAGGCTTGAATGCATCTTTGTGTGGAGATTGAAAGGTTTTTTCCTCCACAACAATAACAAGCATTTAACCAGATAGAAATAAACCAATGGCATCAAAGTATCAATAGAAACAATTCTGTCAGAGGGAAACACTGCTTTCTAGCTCCCCTCCCCTTCTACACCAGCTGACCAGTATCCTAAACAGTTATTTCAGGGAGCATGCAGAGATTTATTTTTAAAGGTCAGAACAGATCATTACAACCACCTAGAACCTGAACTCTCGTAACGCCAGGAAGGAACCAGTAGTGTTGTACTTTCCAAGGTTCACATCCACAAACACCATGCCAGCTATGCTACGAAAGCAAGCACTTCTTGAATTCATTCTAATGCTTGCTCCAGAATTCTTACCCAAACCCATACCCTGACACCCCAGAAGGCTGATGCCAACTCCTCTGTAACAATTTCTTAAATAAAACATTGAGTCTCACATGCTAGGTGGTTACATATTCAAATCTACACTGCCTTATTTGTTTAGCCTTTACACTTACTAACACTCAAATCCACAACCCCATCTTTTCACCCCAAATAGCACCCTTTCCTAAGCCCTTTCTTTTCTAGCCACACGAACATAGCCTGTAAATCATCTTCATATCAAGGGACTTGCTCTCTTCATCTGTATTCACTGCTGCCTTCACCTGAAGAGGGCTGCGACACATCAGCTATCGATTTCTGTAGGCAGTTTCCTGTCATCAGCACTAAGTGATTGCTTATAGGATGGACAGGGGGAAACTCGAGCATATGGGCAGCATTATTTATCATAGAAATGAAGAGCTTCGCAATGAGAGGTGAGGCTGGAGAGGAGAAGGGATTCTGCCAGGCAAAGCCCAGGGTTCTGGAAGGGCAGGTGAAATCAATTTTTTGCAATGGCTGGATTCCCAGAGAAACTGTCTTTAAGCTTGATCTTTAACCTGACAGTGAACTTGGCCTTCACGATTAGTGGAGAGCAACAAAGATAAAGAAGCTGTTGGATTAAGTATCTCTTACCCTTTTTGGATTAGGTCAGTGGTACCGTAGAGTGCATTAGAGCTCAAGAAAACGACTCTTGCAGAGGAAACGCAGAGCAGTATTGATTCCCTAGCACTGCTGCAGACACTTAAGGTCTGTAATGAAGTTTAATGAATGTAATGAAGCAGAGAACAGTGCCTTTCCTCTAGAGAGCTGAGCAGCCCCACACCTTTCAGGTCCATGCAAAACTGCAGTACGAGCAATTGTCTTTCTCCCACCCATGAATAGTCTCCAATTAGCAGAAAACACCAGGACATCTACAGGTGTTCACTGGTTAATTAAGTAATTGGAAGGCATCACACTCCTACATAAACACCTCAAAGAGTCATTTGAGAGTTTGTCACCTTTATAGAAGATTGCCTGTTCTGGGAGTTAGATCAACTTCCTGGGAACAACATTCTGTAGAGAACGGCATCACAGAAAACTCTTATGGGCTATAGTCGTAATCACATTCTACTGCCTACAATACACTTGATCCTAACAGCATCCAGCTATATTTAATAGCATGGCTTTAACAAAATGAAGTGAAGGAAAGGAAATAGAAACACCACCACAAACAGTTAAATAAATTACATTTGGGATATCAGGGGAAACATCCTTCGTAAGATGCTTCACATTCCCCTAGGCTGCCTCTCCTCTGCTTTCTTATACACTAACCTATCAAGGAGAATAAAGTGGTTCTTATTACTTGCTAAAAATAGAAGAGATCAATAAAAGTCACTTCTAACTTCTTCAACCACTTTTTACTGCAGAAAATGTGCTGTTACAGGAAGAAGGTTTGAGCATGCAAGTCCATTTCCATCTCTTGGTCATCTGCACTCTCACAGGTAAACACTGAAAACACAGGTGGTGTACTCCTGCAAGATACCATTTTAAATGGGCATCATAATTTCCCTCACACTGTGCACAACAGCCTTCACAACTAATTCAGAGCAGAGCATGGCTGCTTTCAAGACCACTACAGCTGTGCATATTGCAAGGGATTTGGCTCTTCACACTCTGTCCAGATCTGAGGATTTTTTGCCTACTTCTACAATAGCAAGGATTTTTTTCTTGCTGATTCCTCACCATAAAAAAGGAACATATTTCTTTAAATTAAAAAGTATTACTTAACTCTGTAATCACTGTAGGATAATAAGCATCTTTCAAGAGTAAAAAGCAGTTGTTTATTTGAAAATAATTATGCACCTAAAGATGCATGCAGACACGAAGATACTTACCTTATATCATTTATATTATGTTCCTCAACACCTTTAACAACCTGGCTTTCTTTCATTTGGGCATCCAGTAGAAAACTGGCCTCAATCTCCCTTTTTCTTTTTAATCTCTTTTGCAGCAGCAATCTGACATCTTGGTGCCCAGCAGTGATATTAATCACTGAAACACTCTCCAGTTCCCCTAGCTTCTCTTAACCTGAGAATGTTATGTAAAGAGTGGAGCTCAGAAAGCAGTTGACAAAACACAATTCTTATAGATGCATGAATGTCAGACAGAAATGCTGCTACAACCTTTTCCTCTTGCTCCTTCCCATATCCCCCCCCAAAAAAAAAAAAAAAAATTAAAAAAAAAGGATAATAAGTACAAGGCTGCTGGGGAAAATTATATTTGCCTGGCAGTAGCAGTGCAATTTGTGAAGGCAATTATACAATTAGGACATTTTTACTGAGGCTCTATAAGGGATGGGATCATGGAGTATGTCACCTAGTTTCCAAGCCATGTCTGTCACGAGTTTCTGTCCAAGGCTAAGTGTGTTCAAAGGCAGATTATTCCCTAAGAATGTGTGTTAATTAAGTGGCTTAGAGCTTTAAGGTAACAAGGCCAAGCAGTTTGAATGAGGAGTCTCTGGAAGAACTGCAGCCTTAAACACAGCAAATATTTTACTGTCAGAGGAAAGTGCCATCAGTCTTGAACTCAAGGGCGGGGGCTGGAGGAGAAGGGAAGCCTCTCCTGCTGTCTTCTCTTTGGCAGACCAGATTCTGATATATTTTCACATACAGTAGTAATTCACACTAGAAACAAAATCACAAAAATCAATAGGGCCCCCAACTGCACACAGCAGTATTCAATGTGGATAAGAACAATAATATCTATCCACTGAAACTCAGTCAGTGAAAGCCTGACCCTACTCAATCCGGAATAACCAGATACCCAACAAGATCTCACAATAAAATTACCTTGGTTTAAATGGTTACTACTTATCAGTTCATCTGCTGTGACACTGCCTGTGTGCTTTCAGCAACACTAACTTCAAGAAATATCAATTTTTCATTGTGAGTGAAGCTAAGCAGAGTTACATCAAATACATCATGGATTATAAGTGTATACGTAGACTATCATCAGCACTCAGCTGATGTGATGATTCCATCATGCATCAATGGCCTAAATTTTAACCAGTGACGTACAAAAACTGCTATGGTATAAAGGCTGATGCATTGCATCAAACTAACATTATTGTTGTTAATCCAAGATGCCACCTAGGTACAAGACAAATTCCAGGTTTGAGGGGTTTATGTATTTTAATAGGACCACCATACAGTCACATGAAAATGTGGGTATTTCCAAAGAAAAGAACTATGATTGGCAATGCTGGTGGTGGACTCTGCAATTTAAAGGATGCTTTTCAGTGAACAGAATGACACAGAATGTCACTGGGTCCAACTCCTGCTCAAAGCAGGACCAGCTTAGATGCAAAATGGAAAATTGGATGCAAAAGAAAGACTAGCAGAAGGAAAGAAGAAAAGGAACATGAAATTAATGAAGCAGCAGCAGCAAGATAAGGGGAAGGGGGAGGAGTACAGAATAGTGCTAGGTTGTTCTGAATTCTCATCATGATACTATACAGACTTCAGAGACCACAATTGCTGCTAAAAAGATAGAGAGCACAGGCAGGGGAATAGATGGATGATGGTGAAACAGCCAGATTAATGTTAGGACAGAAAAGAGAAAAAAAGAAGACTTCAAAGAGGCAGAGAAAGGAGAGCTTTGAACTGGCCTTTATTTTATCCCATAGGTAAACTCTGAATGCAGGAGGATCTCTGGCAATAATTCCTACATGCCAGCTAGTGCCTATACCTGTCTAGACCTACAGCTGATGTCAGATAAACTCTTTTCTAAAGGGTGATAAAGGAAAGGAACTCTCAGAAAGTCAACACCAAGGAACACTACATCACACTTTTTCCACTGCCTTCTCCCACTTCTTTGCTCCTACTTACTCTGAAAGAGAATGTGCTTACGTAGCTCTGGAATGAATGTCCATCTGGCACCTCCTCCAAAAAGCAAAGGCAAGGCGATCAGCATCTGATACCCTACCAGCTCTCTTACACTTTGTCTATAGGAGAAGTAAAAGCAAATATTATAGTAAAAGCAAGTATTTCATTAATAGAAGCTTCCTAACAATTTGCTGAAACAGGGAAAAGTGTAAGCTTACCTACAGCTGAAATGGACTCCTGCCTGCACCTATTCCATGGAGCAAACCAACACAGCAAGACAAAAGAACAAAAAAATTTGTATGCCATTGAAAGATACAAGGATGCTGAAATGGTCAATCTGTATTGCATACTGAAATTCATCAAGGATCAAGATCATTCTTTCACTGAAAGAACTGTCACTTAAGAATCTTTGAAATGTTCCAAACTGGTCTTATATTTTGGCCAAAGCCTTCATTTCTAATGACGTATTGTCTCCCCACTGCTGAACTGGACACTTCATAGTGTCTGTCTCATAAGGATGCCTCTGCTCATGATATTTGATGTTTCCTGATGTCCTCCCCAGCTACTCTAAACTTGACTTGGTTCACTGTCCTGAGTAGCAGTAGACATGGTGCTGCTGTTAAGTGAGATTTGGTGAATGTTTCTAACACTGTTTCCATGTAAAGCTCTGGGAGCAAGGTTGAGTAGAGAGAGTGCAGCTTTTCTCCAAATTCTGGTTAGCCAGACACAAAGCACCAGGCCCTGTGGGTTACTCAATACCCACAAAAAGCAGGGGGAATCACACCAAGTACCAAGCAGACTAAGGGGGGGTGCGGGGGAAAGGGGGGGCTGGGTCACACCACCACAAGTACACTTCACTTTAAACAGAGGGTTTGCCATCTGTTCTGCCCTCTAATTACAAAATATAAACCAAATATAACTCACTACTGAATCATAAAAAGTAAGCTATAGGAGAGGTAGATTCATAGGGAAAGTTCTTTATTTAATGGAGAAAGCATCTGCAAGGTTTTTCTTATGTCATCTTCCAGGCAGTAATCTAGGGAAAATGAAAGGAGTCCTTCTCCAGGACTCTGCCAAACATACTTCTGGTAAACCTGGATGAGTCCCCAGGGGAGGCTTCAGTTTAGGAAAAATATGTTGCAGGGAACTTCCGTACGAATTTATCTATCCATGCAGAAGTACAGGTATTACTATAATAAAATGGGTAACACAGCCATGACAGTCTAAGGATGTAACTGGGGCAAAATAGTAAAAAAAAAATATTAGCCTTTATTAGAGTGAGTCATAAAGCTGGCCCAAAAAAACCCAACCTAAAACACCACACCACAAAAAGCCCACAGATTAGTTTTTTGCTATGCAATTCATTAGAGACTTATATGAAAAAACAACAAAAACTGCTTGTTCATTTTTTCTCCAACTATATCCAACTATAAGACTACAGTATTTCAGTTTGTTGAGTGACACAGAGTCTCACTGTAATGGGAACACAGATAGAAGGAACACAGAAGACAACACCAGGGTTTCTTAGAAGCTGGAATCACTTTTGTGGAAGAGCAGCAAGAAAAGAGGACTCTGACACTACAACCAACCAGAGCCTGTTGCAGCTACAGGGAGGTCTGCCACCTGAGGTTGTCTGTACTGCAAAATTTTGGAGACCCTTTGCAACACTCCTGTGAGCTCTGGCACACAGTTTCATTACGGACTGAGATGTGATGAGGACTGGCAGCTGCCATAGGAAAATAGCCTTTGCATCCCACCATGCAACCAGGCAGCAAAGAGCACCTCAGGAGGATCATGACAACACGGGCTGCTGCCGCAGGACTGGCAGTCCTTGCACAACCTGGAATTTCACAGATGTGCAGCAGTTTGCTTGATTGGGAGCTCGTTGCCTTACCAGATGAATGTGCCTAATTGCTGTTTCCAATACAGACACATATCAGTGATATTTAATGAAGGTGAAGATGTGGGAAAGGAGGTGGCAAACATAAGGAACTGTCTTTGGATATCGCAGAGTCAAACATACTTATTGCTTAAACACATTTTAGTATCCAGCATCTTTGACTATAACTGACTATGTTTAGTGAAACCATATCTGATAATAGCGGGGAAAATCTGACAATAATAGCCTGCATGGACAAATGCCTGCATGGAATAGCTTTTTTGCATGTAAGGAGCTGCAATATGTCAATCATAACCCACATTACAAAACCAGGAGCATTGACCAAGCTCAAAAGCATGTGCTAATCAGACCTACTGTGGACAATCCTCCATGACCTGAACTCTCATGTGCATCCTGAGTTTAGATGCCAGGCACATGGGGTTTATGTCAAATCAGGTCTGATTAGTTTGAAGGTGAGGAAGGTAGCAATCGATGATACCAACTTAAGGATGCTTCTGTCAGATAATTCAGTCACTAGTTCCTGTGTATACCAGCAAAAAAGGTGTTCATTAAAGGGTTGATAAAACTCCTTCTAGCACAGGTGGGGGCTCACTTTTAAGGACCAAGTAGTTAAGATATTTGAATGGGTTTATGGGTAGAGCATCCTGTTTGCCCAAACATTCCCTACAGCGCAATGTTAAAGAAAAGACAATTTCTAAAATTCTGAGTCAAGAGACAACTGAAGACAAGCACAGAATATCCAGAGTGAACTACAGGAAAAACAGACCAAAATAGAAGAGGTACCTTTTGGATAGTTTCAGGGTATTGGGGGTCTTGAATGAAGGGGGAAAAAAGGGAGTGTGTGTGCAAAAAAGTCACAAGCCTACATATAGAAGCAATAAGGGCCTGTATACCAATATGAGAAGCTCAAGCGCTAAAACAGATGAGTCGGAATACCTGCCAGTAAGAGAGATCTTTGACAAAAGAGGTACTTCCTGGGCACAGCAGTGTGACAAAAATCAGGGGGTTGCCATTCAGGAAGGACAGAATGGGTCATAACCACTGGGAAGGTTACTCTACTGAAAGATCCCTGTAACCTACCACGATAATATTGACTGAAGAGAGGGAACTGTTTCTTCAAAACTACAGAGCTACAAAGTCTCCAAGCTATAAGTGTATGTGTCTTCTAGAAAAATTACTATCTTAACCTCCAGAGCTGGAACAAATTGCCAATAAAATCCTGATCTTACTGGAGTCTGTGGAGCTTCTTACACTGGTTTCAACAGAACTGAAACACCATTCTAGGCTTTATATACAAGGTTTTTAAATCTTCATATAAGACAATCATAAATGATCTGGAATAATTGCCCATTTTAGGTTTTCTGCACCTTCTCCTGAGGTGTTTGGCACAGGCTTCAGATTAGACAACGCTTGTCTGATCAAGTGCAGTAATGTTTGTGTGATGAAAAGTGAATGCCAAATAAAAGGAAAAAGACTGAGGATATAGCTGATGTGGATTCAGCACAATCATAACAACAATAATAAAAATGAGTTGCAATAAAACCATCCAAAGGAAACCTTTATTCAACCTTGCAGACAAAGAGAAGGAAGACATTAAGATGGGCAACCACTTCTGCAAAGGCAGAGTCAGTAGCAAACCTTCCTTAGGGTCTTTTCCCTAAAGAAGATAAGGAGAAGCTGAGGCCAATAAGGAAAATGCTGGGTAAAAGACTCAGAATCAAGGCAATTCACAGCAGTGAGCAGGCATCTGAGCAGACTGCAGCAGCAGCACTTGTTCTGCTCAAAGATCTGCTGAGAGGAAATCACTGTGCAGGCAAGAGCTGTGATAAGTACTGTTGATGAAAGGTTTGGAAATTATAAATAAGAATGGTGCTTTGTAAGACATACAAATCGAAGTTACACTTTCCGATTGTGAATGATACATGCAAATTCCCACACAGGTCCTCAGCGCTCTTGTCCTTCCTCGCTGCCTCAACACGTATGTCTGCACATGCATGAGATCTTCCTGTTACCCACAATTTCTTCGGGCAATGAGTGATAACAAATGGGTAGGGCTCCAACAGCCCTAGCTAGTGACATAATTTCTCAGTAACCAACAGTTGCATCATATGTGCAACTAAAAGATCATATGTAGTATCACAGTCCTCTCCGTGGCACTTCCACCCAGACATGACATCGCTAAAAGAAGCAGGAAGAATGCTGTACAGGAACTGGCATGTTTAACCCTTTGAAGACAAGACAGATAACTTTCACAATCGAGTGACCTATAGCTTCTAAAAATGATACAAATCAGGAGGGGGGATGGAAGTAGCCTGGGCACATCACTGGCCACTTTGACTTGCAGAAAAAAAAGAAAAAGCACCTTTCAGTCTATTAACATCAAAGATCAAACTTAAGCATTTGTTAGAGACTCACACTGCTGCCTCTGTCCCTTTGTCTCTCTGATACGCTATTTAACAGGCATGTGCTCCTCTGAAACACTCAATTTGAAGTGGAGGCAGCAAGGGCAGAGGTTTCCAAATTTATGCTACATTTTTACTTGTTTCTGTAAAGCTGCTTTCACATTTTATGAATTTGGTCAAATAACTCATGAGTAAACATTTTTAATAGCTTATTCAGCTCTGCCTGATACCAGAATTAAACTCTCCCTGTTGTACAATCCTTCTGTCAGGCTTACAGGTAGTAGATTAGAATGAACTGTTAAAAACTTAGGATCAAAGGTAATTAAAAAAGACTGCCATGTATAAACAATATCTAGATCACTGCACAAACTCTCTGGAGTGTCAAGGGCAGCTATAAAGTTCAAGCCAATAATACAACTTCCTGCTTAATTAATAACATTTTCAAAAGAAACAGACAGCAAGTTTAGGGCTTCTTAGAAGAGTGCAACTACCAATTACAGAGACAACCAACCAGGGCAGAGTGGAAGACTTAAGAAAGAGCTCATTAGTAACATTTTGTTGGTGATAAAATCCTCTTGGGGATACATAGGTCCTCTGGTTCAATGGCCCCAGGTGCTTCTTCTGACAATTCAGAAAAGTACAGTGTGTACACGTGAAGTAAGAAAAAAAACAAACCAGAAAATCCCTGTCAAGACTATCTACACAATTGCAACACTGAGCTAAAGAATGAACCCACCAGTGTGTACCTGCACGGGTAACTTCAGAGACAGAGTAAATTGCCAACAGAGACAGGAAGAGCAAAAACTGAGGCTAAAAAAGGAAAAGTCCAAAGCAGGGACTTGTGGAGGGGTATACAGATGCCTGCCAACCCAGCAACACCCACACATTGCTCCGCTGTAGGTCATGTTGTAAAACTGCAGATCTATTCTTCCCAGATTATAAAAGTTACTAAAATTATTGAAGACACAAGAAGTCCAAACCTTCTGCAGCTGTTCTGTAAGCAGAGCCTATTTTTTAATTTTCAAAAAAATCCAATCCCAATATAAGGTGCAGCAGTAGGCACAGAGGTAGCAGCTGAAAACTAAATGCAATCTGCTAAAAGGTTACCACAGTGTTACAAGAAAACTCAGTGTTGCTTTGCCGTTCTCAGAGCTTTGCTCACTCGAAAAAAGGGACTTGAACAGATGACTAGAAGCAGAGCATCTAAGACCGCTGAAATTACTTCAGCCTTCTGCCTTTCACATAACTGCTGGATTATATGACACCACACATGACATGGTTAACACTTCTGCTCAGTTTGACATTTGCTGAGAGAATCACATGAGTCTGGAGCATGAGAGGTGAGGACTCGCTTTCTCAGATCCATGTCACAGACGCCTTGTTCAAGGGCAAAGCCCCTCCTGTCTTCTGCAGGCAGAAGTAGGGGGCACAGATTGGAAAAAGTTGTAACTGACTAAAGAGTCTGAAGAGAGAGACAGAATAAAACTTCAAAGAACCTAAAAGATGTTCAGCTGTAATGGAAATTCAATATGGACATGGATTTTTAAGTCATATTAGTCCTTTTGAGCACGCCAAGCTCAAAATTGTCACTATCCTAAAATCTCCCCAGTACAGATGATGACTCGATCATTCTCAGTCATAGAAATTATATAGTAATTAATGACCAAGTAGCAGAAACTTCTTGAAGAAGTTAAGAAACACACAGGCTCTTCAAACATCCTCTTTTTTTCCTTTCTCCTACTATATGTATATAACTATAAGCTCTAAATGTCATAGACCCAAAGCACAACTCTCTTGGAATCCCTTCACTTCCAGCTATAGCGTTTGACAATGTTTTTTCTCTTCTGTCACACCTATTAACCACCTAACAGCCTGAAATGGCTGCTATTAGATAACTGAGTTTGTAAGGAGATGCTGTTTTCCAAACAACTAAAACTTCTGCTCTGCTGAATATTTTTCACATTTTATATATAAGGAATTTTTAAAAATCATGTCTTTTATTTTAAGTAGAAAAGTAAATTAAGAAAATCCTACAAGTGAAGCCAGTTTAAAATATTACTGTATTTCATTTTTATTTAACCCCCTTCAGCTATTAAAAAAAGCACAAGACGATTTTACAGTTTCACACCTAATGACACACAGTTAAGCTATCTGACACAAGCTAAATGCCTCTCCAGCAAGGGAGGTGAGCATCGGGTCCTGCAGCACAAGCAAATGCAGTGATGCTGGCTGTGCAGAGGCCCAGACTGTATTCATTTTAAAGCAACTATATAGACACAAGGATTTTCTTTGATGATATTGCTCAAGTGGTTTTCTGAGAACAAAAGTATTTATTTTCATGTCTCGGGTATTGTTTTTAATTGGATAGTAGGGGGAAATTGTTTATTTCAAATCTTTTGAGACTTCCCCAGTAATGTTAGAGATAATCTATTTTATCAAAAAGAGTTTCAAATGTAGTTCTAGAGTAAGTAAGTAGCCTGGTTTGTGAATTCCTTCTCTAACAGGTTACCTGCCAAAAAAGTCTACTGAGAATTTCTATTCCATGACCTATGGATCTTAGTAAAGTAAGTATTTTGTATTGTATCCCTCTTATATACACACTGTCTCTTGCCACGCCCATCTCTGCTTTTGTACTACTTATTTCAAGGAAATTGATATGATTGTCTCTTAATATCCCTAAATATTCGTACAACTTGATGTATATTTTTTCTCCCAGAACAAAATATGCCTGTCCAATATATACACCTACTGCTCTGGTGTAATCATTATAAAGATCTATCAGGTTTGGAAGTTAAATCTCACAGCTGTCACTTGTTATTTCGAATTCCAAGTGAAATAAGATCCTGTTAGCCAAAATCGAACACCCACTCACAAAAACTCGGTTATCTCATGCTCTCATACACATGCATACACACATGCACGCAGCAATGAAACTGTTCAGATAAATGATTCTACATTCCGCACAAAACAAGAGTATGTCTGGGGTGAACATCCAGCTATTCCTTCCTATAGCTGTTCATTTTTTTTTAAGCATCTGCTTTTCCAGCTCAGGACAAAGTCAACAGCAACACTGAATTGTCACAACAAAGTTTTTGCAAACCTTTTGGAAGGCTCTGGAGATCTCAGAACATGCATAAAATAATCTTTAAAAATAAATAAAATTATCAAATAAAATTATCAAATAAACTTTGATAATCTTCCACAAGCTTCTTACTATCCCTTTTAAAGAGCCCAGCTTTACCTTATGAATCCTACTTCCTTGCATACTGGAAAATAGCCTCATTCCACAATACCTGCATATACCAGTAGACACCACTACATTCTCACTAAAACCTCTCAGTGCAAATACCAATGGTAACAAATAGTGCCAAGATGAGCAAGGTTCTCCTCGGTCCTGTACTTGCAATACTGCAGGGAGGCTCTATTTCCTTTTCCTTCTCACCATCGCCTGTGCGGAGGTACCAGTATTGACTGGCACAAGGATGTGGCACCAGCCTGAAAGCCACAACACATATACCACCTACCACAGATATGGCATGGGTTTCCACCTGGTCCCACTGCTTCTTTGGAGGCTGGGGCTGAGTTGACGATAAATAGAGGTCCCAGAGCCACTTCAGTAATGCTGGCATCCCTGCTGCCCCATGACAAACCCTGCAATAGAAACTATAACGCACTTGCTGCTGTGGCTCAGGAACTACCGGCTGGACAACCCTGTGCAGTGCACAATGACAAGCTTTTAAGCACCATCTGAGCCTTCTGGCACTGCCTGTCCTGTCTTCTGTAGCAGAAACCACATAAACTTTGCAGCAGAATCCATGGGTAACCGAGGCTTAAAGGTTTGCATCTAATTAACATGCCATAGCTATTGGGAAACCAACTGTGCCCCTGCAGCTTCCCCACTTTACGAATATTGCTTAGAAAGAATGGACAAAGCATTTGGCAATAGGGGTGAAAGACTTATTTGGGAATAGAACAAAGCAGGGTGTAGCTGCAGAGACAAAACCAAAATCAAATTAAAACTACTGTGTGCAGCACTGGATCTGTGGGCAACCTGCCATGTAGTCAGAAAAAGGGTTAAATTGGACTGAACTTTGGAGAAAATGGACCTGTTTGGTAATTCAGTGGAAGATTTGACACCTCTATTGAGTGACTGAAACAGTACACAATAGCTAATGATATCTGTGATGAGAAAAAGATGGCTGTTTTACTGAGCATAACGGGGACTGAAGCCTATAACTTGCTGTGCAACCTAACAGCTCCTATTATACCGGCAGAGAGCAAAGTATGTGCCAAGATTGTGCGAATGCTAGAGTCCCCAGCCCACAGACACCGTGTGGCCACAGAGCATTTTCACTTTTACAGACATGATAAAAGAGCAGGGAGAAAAACTCCAAACCTCGACATTTGGCTGGAATAAAAAAAAAATTAACAGAGCATTGCCAGTTAGGACATAATGAGATGGTGCACAAAGAGGATTAACTCACAAGCAGTAAACAAAGGGAAGCAATCCAAACCCAGGTATTGATGGGATCAAATGTGACTCTAAAGCATCATGGTCTGGCTCAGACCTCACCAGCAGGATGGAGCATTTGTGCAACCGCTTGGCCATGTGATGGAAGGCAAGTGCATATGCTTCACCAAATGGTATATACAGTGTGACATCCCTTATTGCTTTCAATGTTCATTTTCTTTCTTCTCCGTAGAAACTTTTCATCCGGCATATATGCCAGGCAGTTGTAATATCATCACTGAAATATGTCTACCCTCATATGCATGTTTCCTGAACAAAGGCACGCCAGGGAGAAAAGGGTGTGCTTTTGGTGTCGCAAACAATTTCAGAATCCAAATAAACCCTGAGTGAAAGGCAAATCTCATAGGGACTGTGAAAACTAGCAGCGTTTACGGAAGTTGTAAAAACCTCAAGAAAAGGCAAACCATGTTCTTTTAGAAAGAAATAGAGTGACAATAAAAAGTACAACCAGCTTGAAGAAGAACATGCCAGAGAACTTCAGATTCCTTCATTGGCCACTTCTGTTTAGAGTCCATGGAAAATATGGTACAAGTGCCCAGCACATGGGACAACAAAAGAAGTAATATATGAATACACATACACACTCTCTCTCTCTCTCCTCCAGCTAGTAGGGGTGAGATTTAAAATGAAGGACCTTCTGCAGTTTTCATAACTTCATATCAGAATTATCAAGTAACTAAAATGGATTATGTTGCAAAAGGGAGCACTCCTAACACATGCACAGGGAAATCCACACTGCTGTTACAGAGAAGGTGACATGTAACTGTAAGCAGCTTGTGCTAAAAATACTAAGCTGGGAATTGAATGGTTGGATATTATTTTGGAGAGAGAAATTTCAGCTGCAGTGACAGAGCATGAAGTATTTCTAAGCTCCAACCTCAAAATAATAACTCACTGCAACTTTTGGGTGGAGCAAGTGGAATCATAGAGAAGGTACCAGCAGATAAGAACGCAAAGGAAAACAAAACCTGTGCTTCAAGAAGGATCAATTCCTTAATTTTGAAAAGCCTATGGAGTATTTGCTAAGAAATGAAGGCAGAGAGAACTTCAGTACTGAGGAAATGTCAGAATTTCACCTAAGGTTTTACTAGGGTAATGAAGCATCCCTTAGTATCAGCATTGGAAAAAAATGGGACTGTCCAGTCTGTTTTTTCAGGATTACAATTTAACCAGTGCCATAACTGGAGACATATTCTCTCCTTAGGAAAAGGACATTTTTCTCAGTGATTGTTAGTTGATTTTTCGCCAAGAATTATCTACCTAAAACCTATTTACAAATGGATATTGGAGAGTGAGAAGGGATACAGGTTGTAACTAACACACAAGAGCGTATTCAAGCAGACAGGCTGATAAGTGTATGGTAAAAATGTTTCAGATCCCAAGTGAATTTACCTACCTACGGAAGTGGTTATAAATTACACAAAGGATTTCAATGATGCTTATTTCAAATAAATAGATCCTAGCTCGCTACACTGATTCTTTGCCTCTGACTTGAACCTGAGCAGGCACTGGAGCAGTAATTTTACCTGCCATATGATCCTCCTGAAAAGCCTGTTGTTTTGTTGCCCAGTTATCACACCTTTGCAAAATGCAGCAATGCTGACATGGAAAAGGGATGCAAGAGTTTAGCCTGGAGTGTTAAAGACATTTCCCGCTTTGGCTATCAGAAACACTGTGATCA
The DNA here is from genome assembly GCA_013400195.1 of Aramus guarauna. Lineage (NCBI taxonomy): Eukaryota > Metazoa > Chordata > Aves > Gruiformes > Aramidae > Aramus > Aramus guarauna. The sequence continues at coordinate 274,450 of VXBL01005521.1, forward strand.
TATATACCTCTAGTTTCAGCTTTCTGTAGTAAGAAGTACCAGGAAGGCAACAGCCTGACTACAAAGAGGAGTAGTATGCCTGGGTGCTCCAAGATGAGCTCTAACACACCAACTAAGGTGCAAATAGAGAACCCTAATCACATCTGCCACTGGCAGAGGATGGCAAGGGCACCAAAGCAAGATACAATCAGCACGTTCTCCACAGTACACACTGAATCCCACCACTGACAAAAGACATGGAACAATGAAAACTTAAAAATGAGCTCTTACTGCTTATAATGCATATAGTGAATGGACATACATATGTATAATACATACATAATACATACATACAATGAATGGACTCATGTGCACTCAAATTGCTCCTGGTTTTCTTTGCACTGGAAGGCCAGTCAAAAAGCTCTCAAGGTTGCCTCCTTTTTTGCACCAGACTGTTACTGCTACACGGTTTGGGACTTGTGAACATCAGAAAAGTATTAGTACACTACAAAAGTGAAAAAGTCTCGTGGTTGGTTGTTGTTCATTCATGGGTTGCTCCACAACCTCCAGTGTCTGCTTTTTCATGCCCAAAGATGCTTGAGTGTAGCCTTTGGTAGCAGCAGTATGTCTATACAGGCTGCATTAGAGCATTTCTGGGTTCTTTATCTTAGTTTGCAAAGTCATTCTAAAACAACCAAGTATTCTTCATGTATATAACAAGTACAGAGCAGATGGTGGACGTGCTAAAAACTCTGACCTTCAAGGATGGGAGCTTGTAACAGATTGCAAGTGGCAGTGGAACTCGATTCATGTCCAGAATTCCAGTTGTTTTGCTGAAAAAAATGGTATCAAATGTGTCACCTCAGCTCCTTCCCATGCTGCCACAAATGCATTAGTGAAAAGATGTATTCAGACACAAGTAAACAATTTGTGCTACAACCTTGGATAAATGTCACTTACAAAACAAGAGTACAAATTTTCAATTGGCCAATATGGAGGCAGTCCATTTATAAGCGTTTACAAACTTGACAAGAGCAATGTGGTGGATACGATATAACTTAAGGTCAATTTGTAGAGGGACATAAGAAAAAAGTAAGGTAATAAAATGGCTATGAACAGTTGTGGTAGCAATTGG
>VXBL01005522.1:2044-20848 GCA_013400195.1 Aramus guarauna
CCATGGGCAGGCAGGTGTTCAGCCATCCCCAGGACAGCAGGGCTCCATCACGCGTAACGGTGACTTGGGAACACAAACACCATCACGCCAAAGTCAACGCTGTGCAAGGCCCCCAGCTGCCACACTAGGCCCCACCTGACACACCTCTCAGCTCACCTCCCATTTATAAACTAGATGTCACATCATATGGTATGGGATATCCCTTTGGCCAGTTTGGGTCAGCTGCCCTGGCTCTGCCCCCTCCCAGCTTCTTGGGCACCCCCAGCCTTCTCGTTGGCAGGGCGGTGTGAGAAGCTGAAAAGTCTCTGACTGCTTGGCAACAGCTAAAACCATCAGTGTGTTATCAACATTGTTCTCATCCTACATCCAAAACACAGCGCTACACCAGCTGTCAGAAAGAAAATGTTTCCTGCCAAAACCAAGACACCAATATTAAATTCTAACTGGGGAACTACTTTACCTTGGGTTTCCATGTACACCCAGAGCCCATAATGTGATACAAAAATGGCTGGTTTTTTAGATCAGCGGACAGCCATGCTGACAGAATTTGAATTACACTTCTGTATAAAAAGCATCTTCTATGTATCTGACTGCAGGACAAGTGGCACAGATTGTAAACACTAAGGAAAAGGGAGCCACATTGTCTCAGTTCTGTCATGTACCTATATAAATAAATATCACTAATGCTGGTGAGGGAGCTGCAACTCCCAAATAACCTGGGAAGTCAATGAAAGGCCAAGAAGAAACCTTCTTGTTATGCATTTGTATTTTTCTAATAGGAAAGAAAAAGTAAAAGCAGACAGAAATTTTGTGGCATTTCATTAATAAAGATTTATTCTTGAAAGTTTAACCAAAAAGAGAGTGGAGCTTAAAAGTGCTTTTGCAGTGGACAAACGCCACTCAATCCTTTGCCTGTTCTTGTAAACGTAATTGCTGGTTTGCATGTGAGATCTCTGCTGGTTATAACTCAGGCAGAAAATGATGAAATTATGTTTCTTGGTTTTCATTTTGCTGTTTCATGCCATATAGGAACTACCCGTTTTGCTTAGCAATTAAGCATTGGTTTTGATCAGCTGCAGGAGAGAGGGAGCTGAGTTTTAGCAAGAAGCCTCTGAACAATGTCAAACTGGCATGTTAAGCAGCTGTGCCAGCAAACTGCAGAGAAGCGTTTCGACAAGAAAACAATTAAATTACTCCTGCAATGGACAAAGCTGGCATGAGCAAAACTTAGTTAATGGTTAGCAACATAAATTCGTAACCTTCATGTTTTTTTCTTTCAGAAATACCATTGGGAAGACAAAAGGCATTGGGAGAGAGGGATTAAAATGAGGTGTACTATTATGACCTAAAGGGGTTCCTCACTGGACATGAGTGTCCTGTTTCTATTTCACTTAACTGCTTTACTGTAAAAATGAAGGCAATATTTGCAAAGAGATTTACCGTAGCTCTTTAAAATTTTATGACTGCCCATGCAGCCTTTGTTACAAATTCCCAGGATTAACAGATCAGCCATGGGGATGTTCTTGGCATTTCATAGCCTGACCTTTTGACTGTTAAGATTGTGTAAGAATAATGAAAAATTGTAATAACATAGCAGATTGGCATGTTTTGCGTAAGTGTTACTTCCATTCTTCTTCATTTTTAATTCCACTGAAAGATTAAATGTGAAACTGACTGCTCAGGGGATATTCCTAGCAGTCAATCATGTGGTGGCCTTTGGCTTTTCAGTTACCGCAGAGTGTGAAGCTTTCTGCTGATAATTTACTGTTTTGACTTTCACTGGGTACAGAGAAGCAATGTAACATCTGTGGATACCTGACCACTCACTCATTCCAATATGCCGGTTCTTACGCTACTACTCTTCATAGTAACCATGAGCCTCTGGTTTATGAAGCATTATAATACCTCATTTCAAAGCCCATGGCTTTACGTAAAACCTTATTATTTTTTATTTCATGTTCATACATAAAAAGTTCTGAAATTCCTATAGGGTGGTAGAACTTAAAATGTGCCACTATTTACCTTAGTTCGTGCTGACTCTAGCCACTAGATAGCCCTTGCTCTACTTATTCAGTAAAGCACATTTATCTTGACTGCAACTCTACTTTATTTCTTCAATCAGTGTTTCCAGCAGTTTTCTGCTTTTATTTTGTTGCACAGACTGAAGTTAACAAACTGAAAACAGAATTACAAGTTCCAGAAAAAAAAGGAAAATGTGAAGTCAGTAACCAGTCATTGGTCAAAGGTTTTATTTTCCTTTTTTTTTTTTTCCTAAGAGTCCATCTGCTTACTTTTGTGGGTAAAACAACCTCTCCCAGCTTTTTAATCTTAGACCTACAGAGCAAGTTGAGATGTAAGGGGAAGACCAAGCATCCTGTCTTGTTTCTCCAGTTTACAGGGATGTTAGCAAAGTCTGAGCTATGAAGTTTTCCTTATTAGTAGTGATGCAGACCCATCTTAGGGAGCAGGCTGAGCTTACAGGGCTGGCAGTGTAAGCAAAAAACCCAAAAATCATCTGAAACAGAACACAAAGTAAAAACCAAACAGTGGTGACAGTTTCTAAGACAGTTGTCACATGAGGCAAATTTAACAGCAAGCTTTTCACTGACCCTACAAAATTTCAGCATGTCAAAGACAAAGACAGTACCCTATCAGAGTGTCGTGGCAGAGAAGAAGGAGAAGAAAGTATATATCATGCAAGTGCTACATATTCGACTGGCAACTCACTGAAGCTCATTCAAAAAATGAGTAAGAATCATCCCAACAGTTGCAATGCATGTTTTACTGCTGGTAAAACTCAGGTCTAGAAAACAGAGAGTTACATTTCCAGAACAAGTGTCCAAAGTCAGATTTTTAAATTTATTCTGGTACAGAGGTGGCCTGAGATTCAATGAGAGCGAGATTCCTAACATTCCGCTGAATTATGTTCTGCATTCAAACATTGTTCTTATTTTAGAGAAACACATTATTTTTCTTTTATTCACGAATCCTTCCTTTTTTACTTCACATCTCTTCAAAGCTCATTTTCTTCAGGCCATCAGGCAAGCAAATGCTTTTCCTTTTCCCTGTTGTGATGCTGTGCCAGCTTGTCAGTAGTTTGTTATTCAAATTCTGTCTGCCCCCATGAACCACTACTAGCATGGTTTCAAGAAGGAAAGGGCAGTTGTGACCAGGGTCTGAAGATCAGTAGCTCAGGGAACATGGGCTAAAGAAATGTGCATGGAGGTGTGCAGAAACCTTGCATTCTCCTGCCACAGCCTTGTCCATCCAGCACCTGCCAACTCCGTAAGACTGTTTTTTGTTTTGTCTCCATGAGACCAGCATCAAAGGTAGCGTTAGAATTTGAAACACCGATGTTTCAGTTCTCCCTTTATATTCCCTGATCTGTCTTTTCATTAAAAAGAGCTCTGTAATGCCATACATTCCCCAACCCATTTAGATAGCAGAGCTTTTGTACAAAGCGTTCAAACAAAAGGAGTTCAGCGGGAAGCAAGAATACACTTGCTAAATATTCGTGTAATTAATGTAAAATCAGGACACCCAAATTTGCTGACAAGCTGATTTAACTTACAGTGGAGGATGTAATCTCTACCAACAGGGTACACCTGCAGCAAAATTCATTTATATGAAGCAAAATAACCATAGCTCATGCCCACTCAGAAATTTTGTACTTATTCAGACAGGCCTTTGTGTACTAAACTGGTGTTCTCTGGCACTAATGTTAATATTTAAAAGTGAATTAAATGCATCTTATCAGTTGAAAATTAAGACATTATTGGTGAAAAACAATGTGGAACAGCACAGGCCTTTTCCAGTTCCAAAACTACTTTACTTTGGATTGTAGACAAGAAAAGGCTAAATTAGTGAAAGAAAAATGGGGCTAAATGTGAGAACAGAGGGGTTTTTTTACTTTAAATATATCATTGAACATTAACGGAGGCAAGTTGCCAAAAAAAANTTGCCCCTGCGGTTTAAAGCTCCTTTGCAGCTTTTGTTCTTAAGAAGAATGCAGGTGATCAAGAAGTTTATCTGTCACTTAGTGCTGTTTTCCTTTCTAGCTTTCCTTTAGTTTTGTTTCCCAATCGCATACCAAAAAAATTGCTCTGGGTTAGTCCTTATGATCTTAAATAATTTGGCTCAACTCCTACTCACGTACTTCATAAATACATTTAGGACTTGCCTATGAAGCTTTGTAGCAGACAGTTCTTTGTTCAGGTTTATGCCTTGTTTTCCTCCATAAAACCTGGGGTTTGATGTGACCTGCTGAGCTCTGAGGGAGTTGAATTCAGGCCTTTGAAAGATGACAAAGTGAGCTGGAGGTGCAGCCACATGGCAACTTCTGCTCAGGCTGCTTGGGGGACTGCAACCGTGGGCAGAAGGGGAACAGCGAGGCCCAGTGACCCTGTAAACTGGCACAGCACGATTTGATGGAGTCCATCTGCCACATCCCCTAATGATGTTTACATTCCTTCAGCTAACACATATTGATCAGTACAATATTTAAAAATACTTTTTAAGTCTATTCCTCAAGCCTCAAGCTACCATTGTTTTAAGCTTTGTGCGGACTTCAGGGAAGTGACTCCTTACGTTCAGATAAGGTTTTCAACCTTTTTTTTGCCACTCTTAGCACCATTTTCTTCATTCATTTGAAAGTCTGAATTCCTGTAGCAACATACAACTTCTGCAAATTGAGAAAATGTCCGGAATAAGATGGCCACATAGTTTTAACAACATATATGGGCCATGCAAAAGGGTAAGAGCCCTTCTGTTTCCACTTGAGGATTGAGACAAGCGGCTGAGAGCGTACCACACACCCATGCAGTGTGTGCACAGCCCTCGGGAGGAGCATCGTGTCAGGTCAACAGACCTAAGCGCTTGGGGCACGAACAGTGTAACGACAGCCCAAGTCCACACCTCAATGTATGAATGTTGAAGCTGCCTTCCTCTGTGAAGGAGTGGCTGCAAAGCAGGTATGCTCAACCACTGACGTTAGAACTGCGGTTGGGGTTAAGGTGTGTGTGGTCTATCGCCAGCCAAAGGGCTGTAGTTACTTCTGACAGGGGTAGGGACTGGTGGGCTAGATTGCAGTCTGGTGTGGGAGCAGCACTGGTCCAAGTTTCAGGAGAGTGCTAGAAAGTGGGTTGCATTTAGGATTGGTCAGGAATGATCAGGTTAGCTAAGATTGGCTGTGAGCCTTGCAGGGGATGCAGTGCTTAGAACAGTTTGGGGGATGGCAGGGGTCACTAGGCAAAGTCTGGGATTTGGAATAGGGCTAACAGGTGACCTACAAACCTCAATGACAGCTTAGTAAGCAAAGGATCACTTGACACTGGTTTACTGATAACTAACTATATTTGCATTTCTGCCTGGCAGCAGCCATTGGACTCCTGAGACTGTAATTAATATTTGGTTTAGGATTTGGCCCTGCAAGAAGCTGGATTTAAAGTCTGAGTGCAGATGGCGACATTATTCTGTGGTAAGACCTTACACGTGGTTAGTGGGTCTAGGGCTTCAGGTCGATGCTGGGCTATGACTAAATTTGAGATTAGGTTTGAGTTTAAGGTTTGTCATAAAGAAGACTGATAAACTAGGTAGAGACAGAAGAAGCTGCTGGGGTAAATAAGGAGGTGGCTAAATTTAACGTTTAATATAAATTTGGGGCCCAGGGGGAATGATTAACTAGGAGTAGTGCTGGGTCTGGAAGGGGGTCCCGAGGCTAATGTAAGACTGATGGTAACAGGGCCCAGATGGCAATCCTTTATGCTTCTGCATAAAGGGCTCTCTCTCCTGGTTTTGGCTGGGATAGAATTAATTCTCTTTGCATTTAGTATGAGAATAATGTTGATAACACACTAATGTTTTAGTTGTTGCTAAGTGGTTGTAGTGTCTACATGAAGTCTACACTAAGCTTTCCAGCTTCCCACGCCCTGCCAGGTGCACAAGAAGCTGGGACAGTACGGCCAGGACAGCTGACACAGACTGGCCAAAGGGATGTTCCCTACCATGGAACATCATGCTACGGATGTAACTGGGGAAGCGAGCCGGGAGGTGGGATTGCTGCTCGGAAACAAAATGGGCAATGGGTTATTTTTTTCCCTTCCAGATGTGGTGAGCAATTGCATTTGTGCATCATCTGTTTTATATATTGTTGCCGTTGTTATTATTGTTATTATTGTTGTTGTAGTATTTTATTATTGTTTTATTGTTGTTCTTGTTGTTGTCACTATTATTATTCTCTTCCTCTGTTATCCTATTAAACTGGCTTTATCTTAACCCACGAGGGTTTTTTCCATTCTTCTCCCCATCCTCTTGGCAGGGGGAGGGATGAGCAAGTGGCTTCATGGTGTTTAGTTATTGGCTGGGGTTTAACCACGACAATCACTTAACACTACAAAATGTCAGGTTTGGGTTACTAGCCAAGCAACTGTGATATGAGCTAGGCAATGCAGAGACTATTGGATGGCCTAAGATTTGGGTTAGGAGTTGGTACTTACTGCAGCCTTCAATCTGCTTTCAGAACTGGGATCCAAAAAGCTTCAGACAAATGCTGATAAACTGGAGTTATTCCTAGAAAGTGAAGGACTGCTTGAGTAGCCTTAGATTTGTAGTTGAAAAGGCTTAAGACTGTTAAAACCTGAAATGGGAGTAGTGTTACGTCTCATACCAGTTCTAACTGTTCCGGTAGGCTGATGTGGCTGGACCAAAACAGTTCCCATGCGATGCCGTGGCAGATGCTAGCAGGTGTCCCACACCGAGTTTTAGATGTGGGGCTGGCAGGACTCAGTGTGTAAATGTTAACATGAGAATTAGGCTGAGTTAAAGCAGGACTGGGAACTCGTAGTCTTTCACCTGGAATGCTCAAACTCCTGACTAAAAAATCCGCCTGTGATTTTTGTTGGTCAGTTAGGATTTGACTCCAGGGAAAAGACATTTTCCATGGAGAGTTCTTTCTGCATGACAAAAAAAAGGGAAGATCAGCGAGGACTTCTTAAATGAACTTAGTAATTTCTGATTTTCAGGAAGTCAAACAGTAAGAATGTGTCAGCAGTTTATCAGAAAGCATATTTTTTCATTCTAATTATACTATATTATTACCCTGGTAATACCTTGATATTTCACTGGTGTTACTAAGGTAATAACATAATATGATTAGATAAATTATGGCTAAATAAGAATGTTTTCAAGTTTAGGAGCAGAAGATTGTATTATATAAAAATGCTATTTAAAAATTAGGAAAAGTACAGTTCTCATGCAGGTTGCAAAAAATATTTTAAAAGAGCATTAGCATTGGAGAAACTATCTGTATATTTCTGCCATGAGATTTTCACAGTTATTATGAACATCTGCTTTCATAAAGCAGCACCGTTTCCTGTTCTAAAGTGCTGGCATAACATCTTTCTTCCTTTCTTTCTCTCCTGTTTCCCTGTCCTCACCCCTTCCCTTTTTCTCTTTTTCCCTTCTGTAGAGGTTTTGCCCCGGCTGGCAGCTCAGCCCCACACAGCTGCTCGCTCACTCCCCCTCGCCAGTGGGATGGCGGAGGGAATCAGAAGAGTGAAAGTGTGAGAACTCGTGGGTTCAGATAAACACAGTTTAACAGGACAAACACAAAAAGGAAAATAACGATAACAATATACATAACAAGTGATGAACTGCACAATTTCTTATCACTCAAATTCGGTGCCACACGAGACCCCCAGCTGCCCAGCCTCCCAACCCACGCACGCAAACAAAGCAAGACCAGGAATTCATTGCCTGCTTCCCACGGGCAGGCAGGTGTTCAGCCATCTCCAGGACAGCAGGGCTCCATCACGGCGACTTGGGAAGACAAACGCCATCACACAGAAGCTGATGCTGTGCAAGACCCCCAGGTACCACACCAGGCCCCCCAGTTACCACACCAGGCCCCCAGTTACAAATGAGACATGACATCACATGCTATGGAATATTCTGTTGGCAGTTTGGGTCAGCTGCCCAGGCTGTGCCCCCTCCCATCTTCTTGGGCACCCCCCACCTTCTCATTGGCAGGGCGGTGTGAGAAGCTGAAAAGTCCTTGACTGCTTGGTAACAGCTGAAAACATCAGTGTGTTATCAACATTGTTCTCATCCTAAATCCAAAACACAGCACTACACCAGCTGCTGGGAAGAAAAATAAGTCTCTCCCTGTCAAAACTAGGACACCTTCTCAATATCTATTTTTATTTCATTTCACCTGTTTGTTTTGTTGTTGTTGTTGTTGTTTTTCATTTCTAAAAGCACTTCCCCATTAAATTTCAGTTAGAAGCATTCCCCAAAATGTCATTAAAAAATACTTGCATGAAACTGTTGTAATGCATAAATACCTCATAAAGAAACAGCCATACACTCTACATCTTTTTGTCCCTCAAAACCTGTACTGTTTGCTGTGTGAGATCCCAGGAGCTTATTAAACTTTAGATGCCAGTCTTGCAATAGCTCTTTAAGTCCTGTTCAGCTATGAACACCTTTTGCTTGCAACCATCCCCATATGTAAAGCAGGTTAAATGGATGCTGCAGGTTCCTGTCCTTTGGAATGGGAAGATACCTCATATCCTGTGTAAATCAGAAAAGAAGCATCCTTTTGGCCAGATATGGGACAATGGATATCAGACCTCACAGCTTTTGTCTGTAGAGCAGTGGTCTCCAAACTAGGGTTCCAGCATATAAGGGGTATATAAGACACTCCACTGGAGTGCAGGAAAAAAGTATTTTTTACCATTAAAAAATAAAATAAAATTTTAAAAAAGTATTTATTTTATCTTTATGTCATCCTTTTTTAATTTCTATTTTCTGTACATATTTTTAATATGTACATAACATTAGTACAGTAGTACCTGTATATAATTATAAATACATATCCATATATTGAAGTGCATACTCAAAAATATTTTACTCATAGGGATGTGCAATGAAAAAAGGTTTGGAGACCGCTGCTCTAGAGCATCTAGTTCATCTTGAGCTATTACATCTGTAATGAATAAAATACACATCTAATCCTCTACTTAGACCTGTAAGTGGCATGAAAGAGAAATCCTATCAGCCATGTAAAAACAAATATCTTCTTTCCCCTATAAAAATAAGCTAAATTGATTTCCAGCTGTGCCTTGTTGTGCAGTGCTTGCTCATCCTTTGCAATTAAGACACAGTGGAAGCTGAGGGCAGGATGTTTTGACTCCTGCTGTTTCATAAGGGTTTCATGTCAGAAAATACACACAGGACCTACTTAATTCATTTTGGTATTCAGCCTATAAATGGCTGAACCTGGGATCTGGGCTTGCAAATTGAAGGAAGCACTGAATGTGCAAGGACAGTTTGACATCTTTTCTTGATGTAAGCTGGAGGAGTAGGCATCTGTTACTTGGCAACCTCACTCAATCTGAGCATTGAAAATTATCTCTTCCAACTCAATATCCGTTATTCTTACAGGTTGCTTTTTTGTTGTTTTTATTACATTCTCATAGATTTTTTTTTTGTTTCTTTTTTTTCTTCTGAAGGTGATATATTCAGCACACACAAGCAAAATGCCATTTGCAGAATGACATGTAGGCTGCAGAATGCAGTGAGGAAAAGGTGAATAACTGGCAGTGAAGTTTTGAATGACAATGCAAGTTTTGTCCATACAAGCATTGCAACAGCTTTTCTGTAAAACCAGGCACATCCTCATATGCCTGTTTTCATCTGTTTTCTCTTATTCTCAGACTGTAGGCTGTGTAAGGCAAGGACTCTGTTTTTGTTCTCTCTCTGTACAGCTAGCCAATAATTACTTCTATTGCTACAAAATTATGCCCTTTGTAATAAACAACTGTACTAAAGCCAATAATCACAGCCATCACAACAGCAGTACTTAGGGATGCAGAAGGTCTAATCCTGCACTGCTCAAACAGCTTCACTGGAAACTGCCTGGAAGGAACCAGACTGGGAGGGCTGGCAGAGCTTGCAGCAGTGTGAGAAGTATTCGGTAAGCCGGAGCGGAGATCTCAGGACAGTAAATATGCTATTTTCAGTAGGATATAAATTATAATTGTGTGTTAGCAGTAGGTTCGAAATACAGTGTCCATCTCTCCTGTACAGGTATAGAAGAAAGCAGTCTTTCTGTTCCCCTCCGTTTTACTTAGTCATCGTCGGTGCCGAGAGCTTCACAACTTCTGGGTGGACAGACAGATGAGGCTGCCCAGACCAGCCTCTGCGCCTCCAAAACTCTGCTGGTTTTGCAGTGGTTTGGCACAAATCAGCATTGCCACCTGATGGCGGAGCCTTGGTACTGCTCAGCAGCTCCCTCCCTGAAGAAAGTGGCTTTTTCTCAAAGAAGATGTCTGTGACTTAAACACCAGATTTCATGTTTCCTGGCATAATTTTTGATGATTTTTCTCGTGATGAAAATCCTGTTTTCCCGAGCTGAGCAGGGTTTGAGCAGGAGGAAAGAGATAGCTTTAATGTTTGCAACATTAAAACCCCTTTTTACCCGACCAGTGTGTTTCTAGCTTTTCCTTAGAGACAGGATGCTGGAAACTTTTATTCTGCTTTTGCCTCTTCCTTCCCTGGGCCTCTGTGGTGTTGCTCACAGACCTTCAGAAAAGCACAGGGTAGTAGGCAGTGAAACCTCTCTGAGCGCACATACTGTGATTTTGGTTGGTTGGCATTTACCAAGTGCCATGCTGTTGTTTCAGCTGGCAGCGTGTCTTGTGCTTGGGCAGACGCTACTTATAAAGGCCTTAGTAGTGTATTTCAGCTGTCGAGAGTGGTGGTTTCATTCTCCGCTATGTACTTCTGACAGTGGTTTGTATAACTGTGTCTTAGCCTCACCACTGTAAAGTTTATTTTCTAATGCTGCCAGGCTTACAGCTTGGCATGGGAAGCTTGCCTTTCCATTCAGAACTCTGTTCCTGCTTACAGGTCAATTAGTATCAAAGGAGACATACCGATGATCTTGGTGCTACTGCTAAACAGAGCCACACTGAAATACCATTGGATTTGGGACCTGGAAAAGGGAAAAGATTGATTATTACTCATTTATTTTAAGAAGGGAAAAATAAGTATCTTGCAATTCTACATCATATTTTGCATTAGAATATTGAAGTGCTTTACGAACTGATTATCTTCACAGTGTATCTTATGAGTGAGGCAACTCTGATGTCTTGCATTTCTCTGAAAGCAACAGCAAAGACCAGGCAAATAATTAAACTCTTGTAACACATGGCTTTTCACTTCCTTGATTTAGAAGATGGTGCTTGCAACTTCATACCTTACCAATTTCCTCCTGGGAAGAAATGAGGTATTATTTCCCCAGTAGCTTAGAAAATACTGTTAGTTTGCTCATGCAGAGCTCCATGCTAGCAAGATTTAACCTAGAAAGTCTAAAACCAATGCGTATATATTTCTGTATGGTGGTGCAGACATGCATATGCAAAACTGACAGTCTTTTGAAAATTGGAACATATCTCAGTCACTTGACCCTTTTAAAACATGTCCCTTGGGTTTACTATCCTTTGTCATGCATGGACTTACTGTTGTAAGAGCTTTCACTGTTTTAATTTCTCACCTGGATAGTAGTGTCTCGCCTTTGTAAAGAGATACTACATTTAAATGGGAACAGTGCTGTCTGTAAGTGCTGAATATCTGCTCATATCTTACTCGGCATGCTGTATTTTATTCTGCACTAATGGCTTTCCAGAGAGTGAAAACAGAGATGTAGGACTTCAGTTCTCATTCATATGCACAAACATGCGACTTAAGTGGAGATATGATCCAAGGCAATTCAACAAACCTTCTCCTCAGCCTATTCCAGCGTGAGAATTGCACATAAGAGGTTGAAAACACTTGTGCCCACTTATCTCTTATGCAAACATTGTGGAGGGAGATCCGCAATGTTGGCATGAGAAACAGCCGAAGGATGGAGCCTTGCAGCGGCAAGATGGCCCTGATTTGGTTAAAGAAAGCAGAATAAACAGATAAAAAGTGTCTACACAGAATCTTTAAGGCCACGGTGCCTGGAGTGAGACCTTTTGTTTAATTATGCTTTAAATGAATATTAAAGTTGACACTCCTGAATATGATAATAAGCTTAAAGAAGTACATGCTAAACATATATGACTGTAATATTTGACTCTCCACCCAAATTATGTTGAATGTCACCCCAGTTGTTTCTAGGGGCAGAAGAAATCAAGAGTTTCTGTGATACCTACAAGGCCATGGTGTGATGTTTGTACCAACACTTTTCACCTAAAAGATGTGTGTCACAGCTCTGATGGCCACCACATGCAGTGTCAAGGTCCTGCTGTACCATGAGGCAGCGTGTCTTGGGAGCCACTGCCTCCACCCTGATCATCAACATCTTGTCTCAGGGCATAAGGGCACAAAATTCACACCTACCACTAAGTCTGGTGCTCAAAAGAAGCGGGGAAAAAGGAAGAGATAAGCACCAGTACTGAGTTCCCAGCTCAGCTGGAGACAACACCTCACGTATAGGCTAGATCTTGGCTCTCTTGGTGGCTCTCGCTGGGTGCCACAGGGTCTGGGAGCCAGGCAAGACACCACTGGTACACTCAGAGAAGCAGGGGCCTACAACTTCTGCTAAGCTTGAGCTGCATCCATGCATTTTTTCCATAGTAATCCAGGATTACTATCCTGTTTCCTTATAGACCATACAGTAATATTTTGGCTCTTTCAAGAGCAGAAAAGAGACTGTGGGACAGTTTCTCTCCTCATTGTTGAGATCTCTCTCCGTGAGCAAGCATACAAAAATATCTATTTCCTCAGAGTCACACTGAAAAAGGGCTTCTCCAGCTGGATCCTTGGTATCCTTGCTGCCTTCTCTGTGGGTTCATGCTCCTTTCCTCAGACTCACAGAAATTAGTTCAGCCAGCAACCCCTGCCTTTGTTATCAGGCTCCTAGGGTGGCAGGGCCATATCTTGCAATGTGCTAGGGTTTGGGTTATGGCTTCCTATTAGGCTATCTATCAGAAAAATACCTGGACAGTGAATACCAAAGCAACAGACAGGGATGCATCTTCTAGCATCCCTAGTCCAGTTATATGTGGAGGGAGTAGGAGGGGAAAGGAGTGAGAACATCCAGGCTCACACGCTCTCCTAAACAGCGCCTCTGGCTGCTACTGCGGAGGGTGGACCCTGGGCTATATACTGCCCTCAGCTCTCTTACCTGTCTTCTGAAATCAACTGGGATCCAGTACACCTGGATACTGGAGGCTGAGCAAGTGGAAATATATTTCCCAGTCATCAAATGCCTGATTTTGACGTTGCTGTCTACAACGGTTTCTCCCTGTCTTGACACATACTGCATTTTGGATATCAGCCTTGTGTTGTGTGATGAACGGGCACTGCGAACCGTACTAGCATACGTACAAAGCAAGGTCTGGGGTTTAGCCTACACAACCCATGCATACCTTCATGAGTCATGAAACTAAATTCTCAAGCAGTCTTAAAAATTATCCTTGTCATTTTAACCCTACACATATACTCATGCACAAGTGAATTTACTTTTACAATAGATTGTTTGATCAGAACAAAAGCATATAAGGTCAAGACAAATCTGCTCAGCATGCATCTCAAGCAAGACTGATGACAGTGCCTTTTCTGTATTGCACTACTGCCTGCAAGACCCAGTTGCAGACTAGATCCCTCTCATGTTAGAGGCTGTACAAAGAAAGCACTAAATGGCCATACGTGTGTGATACTGTTATTATCCAAGTAAATGTTTTCGCTATACTGCCATCAGTAAAGTAAGCCTACTTGCAGCAATGTTGGGAAGTTTTAAGATAAAATCTAACTTTAGAATAAGATTTTATAGCTATTTAATAACTAGTTAATGGAAAAAGATTTTGAGCTGCTGCTTATTAATCCCATCACAATCAAATGGACTCTATAGCAATCTATAGGTTTCTTTCTACGCTCTTCTCACTCCCATTTTTGAAGTCATACCATTTTGCAGTGGTGTCCCAGCTGTATGAGTTGGTCTTTCTTGCTAGCTCTCCAGAGCTGACCCAGCACGTGCGTGGCATGTCCCTTCTCTACTTTCCTCTGTACTGTGTGCAATTACAGCATCAAAGAAATATCAAGTTAGCAGAACAAAAGGAAATAAACAGAAATGCAATTGTTTTATTGTTGACATAAATGCTTCATTTTCTCATTTTCTTTCACTCTCTCTCAAACTGTGTGAATTCTCAAAGTAATCAGACAGCTTTTCATTCTGCCACAAATTTCCTCTGTTGCCCAGGATAAAGCTTTTTTCTTCAATTCTCTTTACTTGCCTACCTACTTCACAAGGCAATTATATTGATTAGCTAATGTTTATTCTGAATTGAGAAGCTGTGGGAAACTATGCAAGTGATGGATTAAATTAATTTTTAAAACTTAATAGTTACCAGTCATTTTAAATGGTTTTATTGCCTGTATTTTTGGCATGGAACAGAATGAATATGGTAAATAACAACAGGGAATAACCATATAAACAGTCACTCAGAGTCATTTTTCAGAGACTTACACAGGGGGAATATTTTGTGGATATTATGCTGTTTCTGCATCGTGCTCTGTAGTGTACATCTCACTAACAGAGGAGTTTCAGGTCAGACCTTCCTCAGACTGCTAATAAAGCTGGAAAAGCCAACAACTCTTTCTTCTGTACCTTTACAGAATAAAAGACTTTTAATTGTGCTGATAAACACTTGAGCTTATCTAGAAATTCTGAATTGAATTATGTAAAGTTAAAATTACCAGAGCTCAAAAAAATGCCAGTTAGACTGTTACAGATGATTCTCTGTGACACTGTCCATGTAACTCATCACAAACAACAAGATCTGAAAAATCTGAACAGGTTGTACTTTGAAATACAGCAATATGACTCGGTATTTGAACCAGCAACTTTTTTTTTTTTTTTTTTTACACAATGAGAAGTGATAGCAAACGTACTATTCAGATAATACATTCTTTGTTCTGCTTGCCTGGTAGAAACTTGTGGATAAGTAACAAATAAAGAGATTTTAAAATTACAATTCATTATTCGTATTTAAAGGGCACATAGACTTCCTTTACAGAATTTACGTTCAGTGTTTTGTCACCCTACAGAAAACTGCTAAGGTACTCTCTCACCAGAGCCAGACAAAGTTCGTACTCCCACGAGAGGGCAGTAGGCAAGCACAGTACAGGAAAATCCCTTCACACTGGGTTGTAATTAATACTGATGTGATAGTTCAATTCTGCTTATTAATCATAGGGAAATCCGTAAAATTGTCAGAGTAACTTAATGTGTAATATCAAATGAATCCCATTTTACAGCTACTATACTCAGAAATTATTTTTTAGCCAATTCATACTCTTAATTACATCCCTTTGAAGTCTATGCCTTCTGGTAGCTTTCACCTGTGTCCCAAGATGTGCAGTGCTTTGCTACCACAGTTGTAAATAAATATTCCAGAATGCCGTCCCAGCATGGGAGATTCATGTAGGCGGCATGAAGCGCTTCCTGAAGCAAAGAGGGCGAAAGATGGACTGTCTGCTAGAAATCAGCCTGGTGATTTGCCATGTGGAACTCTTCCCTGCCTGAAGCTCTGCCCGTGCTACTGCCGTTCCTCCTGACCCGTCTCCTGCGGCAGGCAGGACCAGCCTCAGCCATGCCCTTCACACTGCTCCAGCCCTAAACCTCACAGCGCAGCAAGGCACACAGCATCTGCACCGGTGGAGTGACACTGCCTTGCGCGTCATCTCTTGCTGGGTCCTACACACATCCACCCAGCCAGCAACAAATTTCTGCAGCCGTGAGACTTTTGCGGGGTGAAAAAAAAAAAAAAAAAAAAAAAAATCTCAGCAAAAGTGGGATCTGAAGCTGCCTTTCCCACATGGACACTTACTCTGGGAATGAAAGGCCTTTGTGAAGGGGTTTCACTCCTTTTTGGCTGTCATTTGAACCTACAGGAGGCAACCTTCATAATAAAATACCTGGGGATTTCTCATCAACATGTGTCTTATTTTCAAAATAATTACATGTTTGGAATTTTATGTGCTGGGAGAAAAGCATGTTTTAAAGAAGTTACGTGGGTTTGGATGCCTATGGTTCTAATACAGCTGTGAATCATGTCTAGTAGAATGTCATCAATTTGCAAACAAGATGATGTTTTCTTCTATACAGGAGTGAGCAATGTTTAATCAACCAGCACTGACCTTTCTTCTCAAATGCCACAAATTTGTTTTCAATAACTGTTTAACTACTGATTTCTAAAGGGGGAGGTTCACAACATGCAGAGCCTACTTTTAATCTTACACTGATTTTATTGTTACCACAGCATGGTTGCTGTAGGGCTACATATAGGTCTTAGGAGACTAAAATTTTTAGTCTGTATTCCAAACATCTTTTGACACTTGAGTTATCTCCTTTTTCATCTTGCTTCTGGCATCTTCCTTTGTTGTCTTAAGATACGTGAAAATACTGACAAAGAGGAAAAAAAAAAAGTCCGTAGTATAACACTGGCTAAGCTAGTGACCTTTTCTCTTAATAAATCCATGTTTGAGAATTGATCAGAAAAATCTCAGAATATACCTGTACTGCAGTCTCTGGTGAGGATAGACAAACTTAGCTAGATAGCTTGGCTAGATAACCACTCGTCCCAGCAGTGAACTCATTGCAGGCTGCAGATTCTGCCCAAAAAGGTGGGTAAGTATCAGGGAATTAAAAAAGCACTGAACTTTACATTCTCTCAACTTGTCTGTCCTCAACCACTAGATCTTAATTATTTATTGTCAAGTTAACTTTCTATACTATAGTGGAACCCCAGAAATGACCAATGTATGCACATGTTGTAAGGCAAGGGGTGTGGAAATGGGTTAATCTATAGTATATTGAGTTGCTTTGACTGCAGAAGATTATAGACATGCTATATCTGCTAAAAAATAACTATGCTACTTTCCCATAGTGGAAAATGCACGTGTGGATGGACCAGTGCGAAGCCAGCATCCTTCCAAATGATTGCTATTTCAGTTCACAGCTTGCTTGTTTATACCTGGCTTCAATGGTAAGAATGGAGGAGTAAAACTCTCGTCCTGCTCACCTCACCAACTCCAAAAGGACACACGTTTCAGCTCAGAACTTCAGGAAAGTATGCCTACCCCTGTGAGAGGTCAGTTCTCCTCAGGCATGGATACCAGAACCTTAGATTGTGACCATTTCAAACTATCTCGGCTACTTTACACTGAAGTACAGCTCTTCCTGCAAGTTACTGATGTATTTGTTAGGGTCTTCACAATTAAGGTAAATTGTCCTAAATCAGCAACTCTGGGATTTCTTACCGTAACTCATATATTCCCAGGCTGTCCTAGCCTACTGGGTTTTACCCAGTTTAAGTGCACTCATCCAAAATTTTATGGGATCTCTGCTATTAATTGTTCTCATTTATTCAGACTGAAGTAGCTGCTATATAGGTGGTTGTAAAGCATTGCTTACCCTTAAAGAAAGAGCTAGTTTCAATGTTTTGTAAATTTTCCAAAATCCACCTGCTGCTTCCAAGAACATTTTTATGATGCTGGGCTGGTAACCGCTTGCTAAATACTGAAATACCCCGTTTGGAACAGCATTACAGGTACTTATGTCTAGTATTTTCAGCATTGTCTGTAATTTTGGGCATGGGTAAATTAGGCCTAAGTTGTGCGCACTTGCAGAAGACATATACACATATCTTTGAAGTATGTAATGTATAGATGTGCAATGTGTTTTGCATGAAGAGGGAACATATATATGTGAAGAGGTGCACATCTTAAAAGATTTTTGCCCTGCATTTGACACCACCTGGAATTATTTCAGTCTGCGGTTTCAGTTTTAGGAATTGAGACTGTGCTTATCCAACTCACGGATGTATTCTACTGAAAAGTAATCAAAATTTCTTGGATTTACCTCCTTATATAATGCAAACATAAACCGATGGGTAGTATAAGAAATCTACTCTGTATAGAGTGGATCATCTGTATGCAGATTTGTGTTTGTCAAATTATTGAGTGAAAGGGTGTATCTAGGGTCTGAAAGGGTGTATCTGGGGTCAGGTGTTTGGTGCACTTGGTTTCGCTTCATAGTGCCTGGATTCTTCTCATCAAAAACTAGCAGCAAAACATATTGCTTGATTTTGCTGTAAGACTGGAGTCAGAAGCAGCGAGATTCAGGAGGGTCTAGTTTCTCAGGTGTGTTTTACAGCAGTGTTCGTACGAGGCGGATTAATTTCTAGCTGTTGGAGTGGGACTTGAGCTACATTTTTCTCTCCGACAGGCTCGGAGAGTTTGTTATAAAAATTTCCCTGGGTCCAGCTGCCCGTGGCCGTTTTCTTGCAGCTTTTTTATGGTGTTGGATACTTCAGTGCACGTGGGGTTAGCATGATTTCTGTAAACAGAAGTAGTTAATACTCGACAGAATTGGTAACTAAATGTGTGTTTTTCCTGTACAGCTGCGTCAGGACAAGAGCATTCCTGTGAAGCAGGAGATAATAACCTTGCTCTGTAGGTTGTGTGCAGTTCACCATAACCCACATGCCACGACTCGGGAGTTTCGCAATCAAGCGGTGAAACTAAGCGGACTACTCAATTTTTGAGCGCGCTTTCAGGAGCAATGAGCAGTGAAGTGCGACCACGGCAAGCACTAAGAGCCAGCATCACGCCTGCTTCAACTCACTTTCTGTGCTATTTCACATACCGGATACCTCAAGCACAATTCCTCCCTCCCTCTACAAATGCATAGGAATGAGACACGATTTGGGAAACAAAACAAAACAAAACAAAACAAAACAAAACAAAACAAAACAA
>VXBL01005522.1:21043-72747 GCA_013400195.1 Aramus guarauna
AGCCATCTCTACCGCCGTACGTAAAGCGGGCATCGCCAACCTGTAAGTCCTGGGATAGCGGGGCCGGGGGGGGCGGGGGGGACCGTCGGTAGCATCCTGCACCTCTCCGCATCCCCGCGGGTCCAGGGTATGGGGGTCACCCGAAAGGCACGCGAGTGGTGTTGCATCCACTCAACCTCTTGCACAGAGCTGTAAGTAACTCCTTTTGCGTCTTGAACTCTTGTTTTTCTCAAGCGAAAGAGATCCCAAGGCTTTTTAATAATATAAGGCATGACATCTTTGTGACTGATGCCTGCTGCTGATAGACCTTCATGCAAACCCTCAGCAGGTCTGGGTGCTTTGAAACAGAAGACCAAATGAACAGACTGAAAGACAAAGCCTGCCAAAATATGGCTGAATTATTGCTCATTGTAGTCAGTAGCTTAATATCAAAGCACCATTTTATGGTATGAGGTGTTTAATCAAATTTGGTGTTTTGGTTTTTTTTTTTCATATTGCATCATAGCAACTTGAGTTTCTCTATGAAGTTTTGGATGTCTAAGGCCTTTAGAAAGAGCATTGGTTAGGAGCAGTAGTGTCTGTAGACAGCCAGTCAGAGGGGAGTTGCTCTGGAGATGCATCAGAAGGAAATTAGAGCTCTTGAAATGTTAAATAACTGAAACTGGTTGTAGGTAAATAATCCCCCTAAGGATTTTACATATTGTTGACAAGCCAAACTGTATGCTGATCAGGGCTTTAGACATGGACTGCTTCATTACTCCATGGAAAATGTAGTAGGGAGAAAATTAATTTGCCTCTACAAACCATGTAGTGGAAAACACAATAAGGCCTATGGCATTTACTGCAAAATGTATCAGAGAGCTGAAGATTTGATGAGTGAAGATGATGAAGAAGCAACTGCAAGAGAGAATAAAAATCCAACACTTTACATATACTAGAACTATTTTTCTCTGTCTTGACTTCAGGCTTTATATAACTGTGATAGTTTTTTAATCAGTATGTGCTAGCCCTTTCACGTGCCTCCTCTGTCTCTTGGTAAAGACCAGGGTTTCCCACCTGTCTCCTGATTTGTGACAGTCTAAGGTCCCATTCCTTATGTGTCCTACGCGTGTGTCTGCTGACAGCTGCCCACGGGTTCGATACCTGTGCTGATAGCCTTGCCTTATGATCGATCCCCTGTGGTGGATTTGACTCTCCACCAGACCTGGGGTAACCAGCTTCAGGCTTATGAGCCTCCTTGAGCACTACATCTCCCACTGCGGGACTGCGTTTTATAACCTGTGGTGGGATTTTGTTTGGCTGTCAGGGAACGTGAACAAGCAGGGATCGCCATTTCTTTGGATTGTCCCCAGGCTCAGCTGTGTGCTCAGTGCTGCCCAGCCATGGAGGTGCAGAACAGCTGGGGAAGCCACAGTCCCTTCCCGGGTGCAGCCTCCATGCAGGGCACCGTGCCGTCCCCTCCCAGGACTCCCCAACAGATGAGGTCTGAGAGCTGTAGCTGCTGGCCCAACGGAGTTTTTACTCTGAGGACGAGGATTTGTGCCTCCGCTCACAAGCGGTGGCGTCCAAAGTACACGGTTTTCTAAAAGCACTTTCACACTTGCAGAAAAATGTTCAAGCCACTGTAGCAGAGAGAGAGAGAGAGAATGACAGAGAATTGCGCTAGGTCTTTTTCTTTGTCTCATGCATTAAACCGAATAAATCAGTACGTTCAAAGTGGTGTGTTCAGCATTATTACAAAAACCTGAAATACCGGAATTCAGCTAATCAATGAATTGTAGCTGAAGTACGTAAGAGTCATCTGAATGTAAGCAGAGCTGGCTATTGTTTTTCTCTTCCAAGAGCTAAATTTCCCCTCTCTCTGTTTTGCATGCTTTCGAAATCACGTATCACACGGTCTCCTGGTACTTCCTGATGCCAGATGGTTTGATTCTGATTAGCTGGCAGGGTTTTATTTGTGTTTCGTATTTGTATTTCTCAGTTTTATTCCCAAGGAAATGTTTACTACTTACAATCAAAACTGAAAACGTTGAACCATAAAAATGATTTATCTGTGAGCAGTGTTCCTACTGCAATGTGTACATCCCATCGCCAACCAGGAGCAAATTGCATATGAAGTTATAGTGTAACTGATGTCATCAGATTAATTGTTACTTTTTAAGTATAAATTTTCTAATGAAGGCTTAGCTTCTAGGGTATGCAGCTGTAATATCGGAGCCTTGGATTCCGGGGCAGTATTTAGGTCTACAAGTTAAGAGCTCGCTCAATAGCACAAGTACCGTAATTCAGCCTTCACAGCCTGCTCTGGGTCCGTTTGCCTATAGTTTAGGGATTATTGACAGGTGATTCCTTGTTTTGTGTTCCTCATGTTCAGTGCCGTCTAGATTTGCCACCACGGCTGATGTTAGCAGGTCTCAGCAAGAATCCGCTGAACAGTAAATAAGAGCCAGGCTTAGAGAACTGACATAGCATGTAAAAGTGCTGTTTGTTTTACCAATGCAAGGTTGCCAGGAACAGGGTGCTTTGGAAGACGTAGTGCCCCGTTCTCACGAAATGCTCTCTCTTGCCATTGCTCTAGCTACGGAATTGCTGGGTCTACCAATGTGACGGGAGATCAGGTGAAGAAGTTGGACATGCTTTCCAATGACCTGGTGATTAACATGCTCAAGTCATCCTTCAGTACCTGTGTTATCGTCTCAGAAGAAAACAAAGATGCTGTGATAGTGGAAACTGAAAAAAGGGTTAGTAGCTTTAAAGCTTCTCCTAGCTTTATTTCGAATCAGCCTTTTCAGGTGTATTGTTTCAGATCTGAGAAACTGAAACCGAGCTAAAAATGTCCGAAAACATATGCTTTTCTATATTGGCAAATGAAGGGGGGGCAGGGGGAGATAGTGTCAGTCAACATTTGTCCTTTCTGTTATTTCTGCTCTCAAGACTGATGTTTATTGTTTTTTGTTTTTTGGTTTTTTTTTTCCTCTGTTGTTCCTCCGCACCTTCATTTTTCCCCACCTTTTCCTAATTGTGGAGGAAACTTATTTCTTGTTTATCCCATCTGATCTCTGGAACTATGCTGTGAGTCAGTCAAGCCCTTTTGTAAAGCAGCTTTGTCAGTAGGACACTGTGGAGCTGTTCTATGCAGGTCAAATTCTTTAAGTCAAGCAAATTCTCCTTGAAGCCCGTGAAAGACTCAGCCACAATGAAATAAAAATATTTTTTCCTTATTTGTTATTATTTATATTACCAAGTCTGCATGCACCTGCTGAGTGATAGTTCCCTTTTCCTACCTCATATTTTGGTGTGGTCATGTAAAAATCTGAGTAAAAATTTAGTGAAAACAAACAACTAAAATATGATGTAGAAAATATAATAATGTTTGCTTTGTCAAAGCAGTTCTTTTTTTCTCTCTCTGTTGAGAAATCTTAAAATTTATTTTATAGGCATTAAGTGAACAGATTGCTTTAGATCTGAACAAATATGATGTTAGATCCTCAAAGATCACTGAGGGAGGCTCAGTGGTAATGCTTTTCTAAACTAAATGTGAGCTAATATAGCGTTTTTATCAGAATTCCTACCCAGAATTCATACCTGCAGAGCATTGCTGGACTTAAATAAGCTTCTGGCATGCAGGGTGAAATCAAATGAAAAGCAAATAAACACTATTATTACATATGATTTTTACAATGAATGTGAATAAAATAAGGGGAAAACAAGCTGGTTAAAAGGCACAGTTGATTCATCTGTTTTCCCTGTACTGGCAATTTCCCGTAGTTACAGGAATCCTTAACACAGCAATAGGCAGGGACCCTTTGCAGGGGATGGGGGTGGTGGTAACCCCAAAACCAGGATAAGACAACAGACTGGCTGTGGTAATTTCTGAGTATCTGTCCATTCAGAGCACAGTGTTTCATTAAGGAGTTTAAAGTGGAACATGCGGCAAAGTTAAATGTATAGTTTATGAAAGTCATGTGTTAGAGGCCCTTTCAATATCTCTAATTTTAGCTCTACTTGAAAAATCCTGACCTTCTTCCTTGTCTTTTTCCTTATAATTCAGAAAGCCATTTTGTTAGAGATGAGAAGGTGTAGCCTAAATGGTGGATATTACAGGATGTCTGTCAAAATGGATTGGCATTATTAAATAGGAGAAGTTAAACTAATAATTAAAAAGTATTCTCTTTATATATACATATAAACCTGTGTAGGAAAACTTCACCTTTCCTATCTCATCATCTATTACTTTAAAGATTTCCGAGCTTCTGCTGTGGCACAAATCACAGTTGTAATCAAGAATGAAATCTGGGCCAAAGAACTTCTAACATTTGAGTTCATTTCCTTCAAAATCTATAAAAGCCTTTTAGTTTATATTATTTTGAAAGTCTCTGAGAAAACTTACCTACTGAAGTAATTTTATTTGGGGGAAGTGGATAAAATAATGTCACAAATCTGCTTGTTCACTTTTTTTGTGTTTTCTAGGGTAAATACATAGTCTGCGTAGACCCTCTAGATGGGTCATCGAACATTGACTGTCTTGTTTCCATTGGGACCATCTTTGCCATCTATAGAAAGGTAAAATGCTTTCCTGTAGGATAGAAAAACTATTCTATTTTGATGAAATACAATTGCATGTGAAGACTTAATAAAATCTAACTAAACTTGTTTGTAAAAGAGACTTTCAGGACCAGGTTTAAGTTAAATCTGCTCTTTCACAGACACTTGTATAAAATGTTAGTGGGGCGTTGGCATTACTCTCTTAGAAGATGAGGTACCTATACATACATGGAAGCCTGGCTGACGTTACCTCTTACAAACAAATCAGGTCTCAGATTTCATGAATATTTGTGCTGAGACAAAGTACCACGTGGCTGGGGAATGTGCTTTCTTGTTCTCTGCACTAATAGTCCTGTTAGCCTGAGGACAGGCTTCAAACACAAACTGGAGCTGAAACATGACATGTGCATTTGAGGTGTCTAATTCACTCTGAAAGGCAGAAACCTTGTCTGAAGGAGCTTGAAATACCGGACTTACATGTCACAAGATGGGGGAAAAAGTCAGTCAGATAAAACACACTCAAATGACCATTTAAATCATCTTTTGTATGTTGTCATACATCCCAAAGTAACTGCTTTCAACTTTATTTTTGTCTGAAGCAAAACAAAATAAAATATCCCAAGTACTTTTGATCAGCTGTGAACTCCATGAGTCATGGTTCATTGCTTCCTTTTCAACTGTGCCTCGGAGCTTTCCTCCAAGCTGTGTTCATCATCACCTGCAAGGAGGTGCACAGCTCTATATTATCTCCTTAATCCTTTCCTGCTTCCTGCATTCCAACTAGGCTTATACAAGAGCATTTCTAGATCAATGTGTTTGCCTCCTCCGTGTAATTTGTATTAGCGCATCCAGTAGGAATCTCAGTGGTGGATAGTGGAAGCATTTGTGCCGCCTCACGCATGGATATGGAGTAGAAGACCATTCCTATCCCGGAGAGTCCACTTACATAAGAACTATTGAAATGAAGTAAAGTTGACTGTGCTCCTTCTTATTCTAGGTGTCCCCGGATGAACCTTCTGCGAAAGATGCTTTACAACCCGGGCGTAATCTTGTGGCAGCTGGTTATGCACTTTATGGGAGTGCCACAATGTTGGTACTGGCCACTTCTGCTGGCGGCGTCAACTGTTTCATGCTGGATCCGGTGAGAATGTCTTCTGTTTCTTTGTTTCTTTATTAGGGATAACAGGGTACTGTCTAGAAGAACAGTTTGTCCCCCAAAAAGTCAAACAAAGGAGCAATTTTTCAAGCTAACCTGGAGGAATGAAGTACACTTAATAACCCATCAGCAATAGTGTCGAGAGATTTCTGCATTCTGCCTGCCCACTGCAGCGGTGCTATGTGTGATTCAACAACGGGAAGACAGCCGAGTCAGTGAAGCAAATATACAGCAAGTGCCAAATCATGCGATATTTAAAATGAGCTGTTTCCTGCAATGCAGAACACCCTTTAAGAATTGTTTGCCTTTTCCTTAATGCTAGGACCTTAGTAAACCAGAGAAGCAGAAATATTTAACCTCCTTCTGTGTTTTCAGATCCCACCATGATGTGTAAAAGAGTAAGTGACGTGTGTGGGTGCGTTTCATGTTCTAGCATGCATTGCCTGTACAGGTTTTAAAATAAAATCATATTGATCATAGCAGAAAGTAGTTTACTTTAGTGACACGTTTTTTTGTAATCAGTTAGTGAGGCTGTACCACCTACCAGTATTAATTTTTTAGAACCTGGAGTGGTCAAGCAGCAGGAAATAAAACTTGGTGTTC
Organism: Aramus guarauna; assembly: GCA_013400195.1. Classification (NCBI taxonomy): domain Eukaryota; kingdom Metazoa; phylum Chordata; class Aves; order Gruiformes; family Aramidae; genus Aramus; species Aramus guarauna. The sequence continues at coordinate 27,348 of VXBL01005522.1, forward strand.
CCTGTTCAGTAACAGCTTAAGTAGCTGCATGTATTTTTGTCTATATTCAGGCAGCAGATTTAACTTTGAGCATGCGTGCATGTTATTTTGTTTATTTTTAGCACTAACTTGGAAATTTACTTCAGTGAAAAATAAACAGAAAAATAAACAGGTTGGCTCTCTTGACTCCAGGCTTCCAGTTAGCCCAAGCTAAGATGAACCGGAATTTATTAATGTCTGCAGCTATTTGAAGATGTTTATGCATTGCGTCACCTGGCACTCTCAGTTTCCAAACTCTTTAGAGCTGTACATTTATTGTAAGTCCAGTAAAAGAGTGGAGAGCTAAATCAGTTTACAGGCAACAGCATTTTTTTGGCATAGAAAAGTGATATATAGCTGGGAATGGTAGTATGAAGAAGCTTGCATGACCGCAGGATTCATGCTCTGTCTGTGGTTTATGGATAAACAAAACACTTTGCATCCAGACTGCAAATACCACTTTTTCTTAGGTACTGAATTATTAAAGAAAGTGGCAGCTGTAGTCAATTTTTCCTAAATTGTGTGTATGATTGGATTTTGCCTTGGTTTGTAAATAAATGAGCAATTAGCGTTAACAAATTGTTTTTCTTTCTTATTGTTAGGCAATCGGAGAATTCATTTTGGTGGATAGGGATGTGAAAATCAAAAAGAAGGGAAATATCTACAGTCTCAATGAAGGCTATGCTAAATACTTTGATCCTGCAGTCACAGAGTATCTCAAAAGGAAGAAATTCCCTGAGGTAAAAGATCCTCTTCCAGAGAGACTTTCTGATGACAAACCACACTCATCATTTTCCAACTTTATGATCAATCACTGTCTCATACACAGTTCAGGGCTCGTTTTCCTTTCTTGTCTATTTAAACTGTATCTTCATGTAGGACTGATAACTAGAGCAGCAGCTGATGTGACCAGATATTTCACCATCTGTAGGTACTGCACTGCAACTCTTTTATACTTTTTTTTTTCCCCTTTCTTTCTTTTTTCGTTCTTTTTCTTTTTTTTTTTTTTAATCTTCCTTCCTGGCTGGGGGCCTGAGTAACAGTGCTGGACGCAAAACTGGGCATTTGCTAGCCAAGTAGAGAGGAAGTCTCATCTGGTGATGAAGAAATTTGATTGACGTGTATTAGATCGCTGCTTCCTCACTGCAGCGTGCGAGGAGGTGGGGAGCCGGGTGATGATGGCAGTGGGTCATTGCTCAGTGGCAACACGAGCTGGGTCTTGAGGGGGCCTCTCACTTGAAGAGCTCGTGTAGTTTCAGGGTCCGCTTTGCGGTCGTGCCGTTTCCTGGTGTCAGGAGGCCTGAAGCTCTGAGGAGTAAAAATCATGTCTGTTCGCGTGCCTCACGCCTGTCATTACTGGAGTTATTACGTCGCTGATGAAGTGTAAACATTTGCTATTGTTAATTGTTTGTGTCTCTTCTTGACTTCCTGATCTTGCTTTGAACAAAGACTAGTGCTGTCACCTGGCATCATGCCAGGCTTAAGGTGTTGTTTATTTAGATATTAAAATGTACTCTCTGGAGTATAATAAGAAAATACTATCAGTAGTCAACTATTGAATTTGATAGACCAAAAAAGTTGTAGAAACTGGCAGAAGAAGAAGTAGGAAAGATCACTTCTTTTGATCCTTGACGGTTTTTTTTACTGCAAAAGAAAAAAACCTACCATCAGTTCCTAGCGCTTGATCTTTTTTGCTACTAGAAATGCAGTATTTTCCAAGGGTTAGAGCAATGCATTTTCTATTGTTGTTTCCAGAGCACTCATCTATCCTTAAATCTTCTGTCAGTCCTTTTCCATGAATTTTCCCAACTACAAAATGAAGAGGAAACTGAAATTTTCTCCAAAACTACTTTGAATATTATCAATTAATCACAATATGGAGAAGTTAGATGTTAGGACCATTAAGGGGGAGGAGACAGAACAGATTACCCTGATGTGCTTAAAAGTTACATTTATTTAAATGTCTTTCTGTAGGATGGCAGTTCACCATATGGTGGGAGGTATGTAGGATCTATGGTGGCTGATGTGCATCGCACGCTGGTGTATGGAGGAATCTTTCTGTATCCTGCTAACTCCAAAAGTCCCAAAGGAAAGGTAAAAATAAGCCAAATTATAGACAATGTTACATTATCTAGATACTTTACTATCACAGATCAGTATTTTGATTGCAGAAGATGTTTTTTATAACTTGGTAGCTTGCATCTCTGGTGTGTGCGTATGGCCACCTCTTGCACACTGTCACAAGTGACAACAACTTGTTGTCAGACACCTATCTCAGGGCTGCTGCTAACCTGTTTCAATGGTACTGACTTCTCTTTATCCCCAAACATATTCAGATTATGGAACCTACCAAGGGTGTGCTGTTCAAACAGGCTTCTTCACACCATCTCAACCCAAACCGTGCTGGCCCCAACCAAGCGAAACATTACAAAGCAAAAAACCCACATTACCCTGAGATTCCTATTTCAAGCTAGTACATAAGAAGCCTAAAGGTAGTGAGCCCCTTAGGAGAAGCTCTGCCAAAGAGAAAACACTTGCATCTTGTACTCGGTAACACTGCTCGTCTGGAGGAGCTATGCCTGGCTGCCTCTGCTAGGACGACAGTCTGTCAGGGAAGATCAAACACTTACAGGCTGACAAGGGGACTGTTTATTCAGCAAAGACCTTTCAACTGTTTTGTAACTGTCCGTAAATTATTGCTTCAGGTTGCAGATAAGTTGCAGTTATTCATTAGAGAAACCTAATGGCACATGCAGGGCCAGTGTTTTTCTTTCTTTTCGCACAGGCGTACGTGGTCTGCTGCCTTGTTAAAGGTTGTGTCCTACATACGAGCTTTATCTCTGTGCAAAGAGCACAAGGCAAACATGAGCTATGGAGAAGGCACTCAAATTCGGCAAATCCAGTATTCACTCTGTTTTGTTTGAAAGAAATATCCACACAATTTCATTCTTGAGTCAAAAGCTGATATGAAATATGGGCACCTGGAGTCTTGACTGGTTCTGAATCAAACGCCAAATATATTTACATTTCATGATTCTCAGCATCGCCTGGGCTGACCATTGCCACTGTGATTTTTGTCTTCTAGCTGCGACTGCTCTACGAATGCAATCCTATGGCTTTTGTTATTGAGAAGGCTGGGGGAATAGCAACAACTGGGCATCAGCCAATACTAGATATAGTGCCTGAGGATATCCACCAAAGAGCGCCTATTGTCTTGGGATCTCCTGACGATGTGAAGGAGTACCTTGAGGTAGTCAAGAAGCATTCGGTTAAGTAAAGAAAGCTTGCTGCAGCCACTGTGCAGGTGGGAAGAAATGCCTTACAGCTGAACCAAAGAACACACCACAGTACTGCAAGACTGAACTGTCTGACCTCTGTAGCAAGAGAGCAATTGAGCCATATTTTCATAAGATTTTTTTTGAAGTGAAATCTTGTGCAATGAAAGGCATTAAAAGATTGCATTAAAGAAAGCATTAAAAGTAAAAGCAAGGGGAAAATATGTTTGCTTTTTCATTTATCATTTGTGATTACACAAAAGCCACTGTGCAACACAGGAAATACTGTGTTGCATTAAATAACTAGGGAAGGACTCAACTTTCTCAGACCACTTACAGACTATCACCAGACTATCTGACTGTTCTCTTCTAAAAATCTTGAGGGGAGGACTCAGCAGCCTCTTAAAGTGACCTTTCCTAGACCAGTCTTTAGCTCTTTGGCATTAAGTATAAATGCTGATGTGGACACCTTCACACGTTGCTTCCAGGCCCCAGAAGTTACTCACTGTACTTCAGTCTGGACTATCCTAATAGAGAATTAGCGTTTGTGAAACATGTATGTTAGCGTATGTTACTTCTGACACATACTGTTAATGTTGCCAGTTGGCACTCTGTCAGATCCAGTTATACAAGGATGGAAAATGACTCTTTGGAGGTGGATTTGGAATTGGATAAAGAGCATGTGTAGACAGCTTGTTACCATTCTGCTGTGATGAGCCAGCTATATGTGCCAGAAAGTAACCTGCTTGCTTGATCAAGAAAAAAAAATGAACCTATGTGTTTCTAGCAATCCCCACCAGGTGTTTTTTGTGTTATTTTGGGAGCGTGCATTACCGCGGAAAAGGATTCTGCTGCGCAAGCAGAAGTAAGTTGCGAAGATCCCCACAAAGCACACTGACATTTAATATGCTGATTCAGAGCATGCTGCCGGGAACACAACGTTAATGCTTGGGAGCGAGACGGGCTGTCCAGCTGTCTGGGCATGGTTTATGGCCATCGCTCACAAGCTTTTTGAACCGGTCCAGATCCTCAAATCTTTGACATTTCTCACTGCCCACTTACTTGCCGAACTCAAACTAAGGGACAGGTGGATGTCGCTGCTGGATAGACTGCCACTCAACGTTCACTCAAGCCGTGGCCTGGGAGCCCCTGTCTGTGGGTGCAATGAGCTGTAAACCTGCCTGCCTGAGGACTTTGCATACATCAGATAGTCTGTCTAAGCTTGGTTCTTCTTATAAAACAAGAAGAAAAGAGTGTGGGGGGAACCCAGAGGCCATGGTGCAAAGACATGCTCTGTGAGGGCTCACACACAAAAAAAACCTGGGGGCTCTTCTTCTGACACAGGATGCATTTGGAGCATTTGGAGGCATACTGGAAAACCTTAGATGGGTGTAAATATGCTTCTGTTCTCCAAAGTGTGTTTCTGGCAGGCACTGAATGGCTTGCTTTCTGCTGAAAATGCTGTTTCTGTTGAGGCTTTGTTAGTGAAAACAGGGCTTTTGGGGACCTGAGCCCTTAAAGGATTGGGACAGTCCTGGAAATCTCCACTGAGCTCTTGTTCTGCTTGTGCACTTGCTCTTTGTGCTGTGAGGGCCTAATTCTGGCCCTGCACAGGGTCTGGCTCCTCTGTAGGACAAAATGTGCTCTGAGAAATGAGCACACCATGACTTGCATACTTTGCCTGGTACACACCTGCAAAATCAGGCACCCCACAAGCAGCAACCATGCAGTACGCTGTCTAATTTCTGGTTAATTCCCCTCTGGGAGAAGGCTCAAACCCATATCTCCCAGTGGGGTGCCCTTGTTGCCAGTCTGGGGGCCGTTCTGGAAGAAGAGGGTTTACTACCCCGGCCTGCAAGCACTATGCCATGACGTGGGAGAGGACTTGGTGCAACCAGACAGCAAGTGGGACAGCCGTATGCTGGGCAACTCCTTGGCCTGGGCGTTTCTTTAGAGGCTACTCTTTCCTGTGCGAGGGCTAACGTTGCTTCCTCTGCCTCTTCATGTGAGCAGCTGACCACTGGGATATCATCATGCTCTCAAATTTGTAAATGAAAAAAAAAAATAATTCAATCTTGCATCTGCTCTGTCTTTTCATTGTGATTTCAAAAGAAACAGCAAGTATCTCTCAGTTTTTGATGAGGGGTGAAGGTGTTTGGGAGGAGCTGGAGATGCCTACCTTACACACTGAAACACTTTGCAAAGGAATTGCATATTCCTATACCAAGTATTTCCTTTCTTGCTGGCTGCGGCACATACCCCATAGCACTTTAAAAGTCTCCAAGCGCACTAAATCAGCTACAGCAGGCAACGTGCTGAGGAGGAGTCTAAACCTCTCTGAAGTTCTGGATGCCACTCCTAGAGGAAAGTGCACGACTTGTTGTCATGCACAACTTTTTTAGATCCTTAAGTTTTTAATTCGACCTGTCCCCAGAGGCACAGCTGGACACGTTTGTTTTTTTTTATTTAATACACTAAGCAGAGGACAGTCGGAAGCCCTTACAGCTTTCTTCTGGCTTTCCATATATCAGTTTGGACTATAGTGCCTCACTAGTCTGGTGGCACAACTTGACAGAGAGTATCCACAGCAGCTGTTTTTGTCTAGTTATAGTAATTCCTCAGCTGTATTCTGCCCTCAACCTCTTCAGGAATCCCTGGGCTGCATATATCTATTTTTAAGACACCATACTGGCAACAGGTAAAGGTTATAGAAGGAAAGGCAATACTGCCCATGTTTGCTAGGTCAGTTTCCAGCGTTTTGGTTTTGCCTGCAGGCTGACATTTTATAGTTAGCATTTGTCACATTGCGAGCTGGGTTTTTCTTTCTATCTGTGGTACATAAACACGCATTTGAACGGCATCTGCTTATACCCACCGTTGGGGAGAACTATTCAGTGATGTCCTTCCACAGCCCCCCTTCTGGAGCTCAGCCTGCGTGTCGGCGCGGGGTGGGAGGGTCGGTGTGTCACAGCGTCCACCTTCGGTCCCCGGTGCAGTACTACCCACTGCCCCGCTCGGAGGCGAAATTGTGGCATTTGGTGAAAGGTCGCTGGCTCCAATTTCAGCCATCGCCATCCAAGCGAATAACATTTCAAATCAGTTAGACGAGGTGTCACCTTTAAGGCAGAGGGCTAGCCTGTATGCCAGTGGAAGTGTGAATCATCCCTGAGAGCTCTTGTGTAATCATTACATTAGAGGGCAAATCTTCCATGGATCTGTCAAATTGAAGGGTTTATATTTTTTAACCTTTCTGTGTGCTGTTCCAACCCCTCTTACTGAGTGGTTCTCAGGCTTATGAAGAATCATCACACATTTTTGAAACAATCTAATTTCTTCCCCGCACACCCCACAATAAATAGTAATTATTTATATAGCTTAATCTTTCAGTTTAATCATTCAGGTTTTCATCATTCAGTGGCATCACAGTATTTATCAAAACAGGGTAAAGTTTTCATGCAACCCAGTCTTGTGCCTTTATCCAAGTTTTATTCTTTTATTTCTCTTCTTGCTCCACTGTTGGCTGCAATATTTCTGGCAAGCTTGGGTATAGAGTCCTGTTCTTTACATATGAGTGTAAAAGTTAAGTGCTTATTGAAGGAGTGTTATTTGAGCATCAGCTCAAAGCATTGTGCTTTATATGTACCCAGTACCTGTAAAAAGCATTTGGGGATTTTTCAGTTTGAAAAAAAAAAAAAGAAGAAGAAGAAGAAAAAGGCAAATAATGGACTTATTAGCTCTGAGAACACCCTTTGGACCACTAACGCCAAAACAAACTTTCTGTTAGAAGAGGACCTGCACTTTGTCTTTCTGACCAGTGCAAAAGATCACTTGGAATCATCAGTTAAGAAGATCTGCACGTGATGTTTTGACAAATGTTAGAAGCCATAGGCCAACCCCCACCCCATTTCTTATTTGCTAAATTGATTTGGTGTCCCGATGGCATTCTAGCTACATAGCAGAAAGTTTGCATTAAAAGCTTTTTTAGAACTGGTCAGGCTGACAACTGCCATGATGGCAAAATAATGTGCAGAATGTAATGGCTGTACTTTAAGCCAACAGATCTGTTTGCACGTATAACGTGAAACCTGTCCCCTTCTTTTATTAATAGCACCATGTGCTGTCCCAGAGCTCCCTAAATATGTTATATTTTGGTTTTGTATAAAGTCCGTTCAAAGCAAGTCAGTCTCCTAACCTGGCGAAAAGCGCTCTGGAGTATTTATCCTGTGATGTGAATGGTATTGTATACTTTTAACCGGACCACAGCGGTAGAAAAGCGAAAAGGAAATCTTCATCACTTTCTTCTTCCACCACTGCCTTAGAAGATGTAGGGCAGAATCTGCCTGTTGCTCCACCTGAGGAGCTCTGCTGGCCAGTCCTTCCTGCTCCGTAGAATGAGACTTGAAAAACATCATCAGCTTCCCAAGCTAAGCCAAGCCCTGATTTGCACAGCTAAGCACGCGGGATGCAAGCAGCACTGAGCTGTGTCTTTCGACTTGTTGCCGGTCGTCAGTGGTGTCAGTCTCTGAGACTTTTGCTTGCGGCTGCTTTCAGAGTAGAAAACCTTAGCATACAAGTCACTTTACAGCTTTCAAGTAATGTGTTGTTTGTAGGTGAAGAGATGCTTTTAGGAAATGCTAAAGAAACGCCAAAGATTAAGAAAGGAATGCAAAGGGAAATCAAAAATCTTTGCCTACAGCTGCAGTTCCCAGTAACAAAAAAAACCCTAGATACATGTTTTCTTACTGAATTTTGTTTCTGTCTTCTTGGCCTGGTTTTAGTGCAGTAATTTGGGTTAAATGAACAATAACAATGAAACTCAATGGAACTTTTCTTCTTTTACTCCAGATTTTCTTGTTTTGCTTGTGGACTTTCCATATCTTCTGCCTACAAACAAGAGAGTGCTGCTAATAAGTACAACAAAGGCTACAACATATAATTGTTCTTACTGCCTTATCTGAGTGGGAAGATAGTGCTGGAATTAAAATCTGAAATTCCAGTGTTCCGGATAGCACATGCCTGGTTCACTGACATTTCTGTCTATCTTCACATTAGCATCGTGCGATCCAAGTATATTGCTTGTCCATATAATTGCAAACTCGGACATACCTATATTTACATGGTGCAATGCAATAGCAAAGCCGACGTAAAATTTCATTTTGTGAGTTATGACACAGACAGGCTTAAATCTGATAAACTTCAATTGTAAATTAATGAAGAGATAATTACTTTGTAACCAAACAAGCCACAGCTCACCAGTGCTACTCATTCATGCAAGCCCTATAATACTACAAGTAGCCCAGACTAGGAATGAAGTCATTGAAATGGGATTGCAGCAGACCAACTAGCAACATAAACCATCTTTAATAAATGCATGTCTAGATGCACCCCGCACCTCCTGGTGATTCCCCTGGGATGTGCCATACACCTTCAAACCCCTCCTCCGTGGAGGAGGCCAAAAGGGGGTCAGCAAGCAGGGATTAAGGCGATACGGGAGGGGAACTTCACTGTCCAGAGTCGCAGCGCGGTGGATGCTCTGCTGCGGCAGAGTGGTTACTGATGCCCTGTGCCTTCGTTTCTGGCGCCTGGCAAATTGTGCGCTTTTCCTTAGCTATGCGGAGCTTGTGGCTGAGCGGCAGCTACAGGGAAGCAGCTTCCAGCTAGGCGGCCAGCTAGAGTTTTACGCCGTAAGCATTCTAGCGCACAAGTAGAATACGTCACTAGATCTGCACATCACTAATTTCAGTGCGTGGGGAGGGCAGCTGAGCAGTGGTTGCTCAGATGTAGTCCTGTCTCAGGCTCCTTTTCTGCATCCTGGAGCCAGCCTGGGGTGCAGTTATTCTGAGCACTCTATCACATGGTCTCAGAAACATCTTAATAAACTCGGAGCAGCGACGCAGCCAACAGCTTCGCCTCAGGATCGTAACGCGGCAAGAAAAAGCGCCTCGTCCAGCCGAGAAGATAGGAACTCCCGTACCCAGCAAAAATGTCTGACAAAACCCCTTTCGAAACGGATATGCTGACGCTCACGCGATTCGTTATGGAGAAGGGCCGCCGCGTGAAAGGAGCGACAGGGGAGCTGACACAGCTGCTCAACTCCATGCTGACTGCCATAAAGGCCATTTCCTCTGCAGTCAGAAAGGCAGGCCTTGCCCACATGTGAGTCCTACCTAGCGATGCGGGGAGGAAGAGGAGGCAGAAAGACAGCCGCTTGCACAGCAAGGCTGGGGAGAGGACAGGGATTCAGAAATACACTGCAAGTGTCTGTTTTAAGCCGAGTGACTGTAGGCGTGAGGTCAGAGCCTGGATTATCAAGAGTGGGAAGTGGGAGATCTCTCTTTCTGCAGTATTTCAATATTGGGCACAAGACAGACATTTAGACTAACTGCTGTTCTGTAGTATTTTACTCTAAAAATGTAAGTCAGAACTGCAATGCACTGCTCACTATCTTATCCCTTGTAAATGTTGATATTGATCTATATTTAAATCTACTGTGAATATGCACAGTATCAAACCGTGGTATTTTTAATGCAGAATATCACACTGTGATATTTTATGCTAACATCCAAGCCTGGTGCTGAGCTGTGCAAACCAGGGCTTGGCTTATCTCGGGAAGCTGATGTTCTGCCTGGCTGCAGTATAAGTAAAGGTCTAAAGTAACAGCCCTGCGAGAAATGCCATACGCTGCCACGCATGAGTTGCGTTTCCCCTTCCTTCCCCAGGTAGCATGGGGGTTACAAGTGGGCAGTCTTCAAAGGTCCCATATGAAAACCAAACATAACAATTTGCCATCTAGCGCTTTAGGAAATGGATTAAAGAGTTGCCTTAGCAAAGCCTGGAACGAACCGAGCTGTTCCTCGCTCAGCCAGGTGAAATAGACATCAGTGTCACTCTTTTAATGGTGATCTATCTGAAGCAGTTCAGAGAGTTGTAATGGCCTAATGAAATTATACATTTAAAATATACAGGTTTTGTTACGTATTGAAATTTATGTCTCTGTATATGCCTGTGTATGTACATATGCATACATGAATGAAAAGGACAGGGAATATATTTGTGTAAGACAGCCAACATTTGTAATTTGTCCTTTGGGTTTTTTTGCATTTGTTTGTTTGTTGTTTGTTTTCCATGGAAACACCAAAATGTATGCCACACAGAAGTTTTTTGTGCTTGTGTTGACTATTTTGTCAAAGTCCTCGATGTTCTTTGCAAATCATGACTTCAGTGTCTCGGTACTATCATCACCCTCATTTTGCAGGCATGGACCATAATATGCAGAGAGGACATGAGACATACTCAAAGTTAACAGCAGCATCAGGCTCCTGTGCCCTGACTGTTAAACTGTACTTTGTCTCTGGTGAAGCTGAGCTGTTTTCCTTCCTTAGAGGAACAGTTGCTTTTATCTCATTTTTATCTTTCAATATGCAACCTCCGAAGTATTTCGTAAGTGGGGAGAACCTCTGTTTGGCAGACTAGATGTGGAATAGCCACCTAGCCTCCAGGACACATGGCTGCTGTGCTAGATGAAGCTTCCCTTCAGAAGGAAAACAGCTGTTATGTTAAGGAGCAAATGTCTCTTTCTATAAACAAAAGTTTCAGGTGATGAACCAGAAATATTTAAAGTATCTAAACACACAGATGAGTAACTTGCACCATTCAAATTACTGCAACTAACCATGAAATTTCAGAAATTCTCATGGCAAACTTTCATCCACAGTGATTGGCTTGCATCCATCTGCATTTGTGAAGTAAGAGAGCTCTGATTTTTCCAGGCCCTCCAAATAGGAGACTGTGAAGTGACTTCTTTGATGTGAAAGAGCTCAGCATGGATTTTTAACAAATCTGCCATTCAAAAGCAAAGGAGAACTTTTTCTAACCCATAGACGAGCTGGGAATGTGCCTGAAAACACAATAACTGGAGAACGGGTGCTTAGCACTCCCTGAAAATCACGGTCTTTTCCAGTATCTCAAACTTGCTACTCCAAAATAGAGTGCCAAAACTGCTCAATACTTCTGAAAGGCTCAGGCAGCTTCGAGCAAGAAAAAAGATCTACCCTGCCCAACTAAGGCCCGCTGCTGACCAGCACCCTAGGGACTAATTAATTGTCCCTTTTCCCCCTTTTTTTTCTCCATGATGAATAAAAATGCTGTATCCATCCCCCATATGATTCCTTATACTTCTAAGATGCCCAGACCACTCACATTAGTTCTAAACACTGCTTCTTCCACTGGAAATCCCAGAAATATATATACTGCTACATACTACATCATTAGTATATTGCTAAAATCAGGATAGGGAATGGAAGCATCATCGTAACTCAGCTGAGGATCGGCAAATAAAACAGACCTTGATCCTGAGACACAGGTCAGCATGGGAAATTGTGTCTTTAAAGCTTCTGATTTTGGAGTGGCTGGGGACTGACTGGCTGTGGGTTAAAGGACCGTCACTGAGCTCTGAGCAGTCAGTGGCAGAAAATAATGCAGATGCTAACTGCCCCTTCTCCTTCCTCAAAGCTGCTGCCAGCTGCTTTGTGGGGCTGCTAGGGAAGCCTGGCACCCGCTGCCCTGGCTGTGTGCTCTGCTCCTGACCTGGAGAATATCCAAGCAGGAGCAAAAGGACCCAGGTAAAGCCCAAAAATGATGCCTTCGCCCTTTCCCATTGTCATGCACACTTTCATTTTCCAGCAGCAGCAACCATCTCCTAGTGCACCTTAGCAGTTTAATCAAAGGTTAGAGGAGGTGTGGGAAGATGAGAGGAGGAGCCACCTTGACTTGTTGTTTTTGGTTTTTTTCCTAAAACCCAGTAATGTTGGTCTCCCTCAGGTTTCTGGATATTTTTACTTTTCTGTAGGTTTGGTATAGCTGGCACTGTGAATGTGACCGGTGACGAAGTGAAGAAGCTGGACGTATTATCCAACTCCCTGGTGATTAATATGCTCCAGTCCTCCTACAGCACCTGCGTCTTGGTCACGGAGGAGAACAAGGAGGCCATCATCACCCCGAAAGAGAAACGGGTCTGTGCAGCTCCTGCCTTCGGGGGGTTATGGGCTCAGGCAGCAGCAGGTGGCACTCTTGTTTCAAGTATGAGACCTGGGCCTGGCCCCAAAATCAGCGCTTCCCGGGGGAATTCAGAAAATTTGCACCATTACTGCATTGTTTTGATTAATCACTGTGGTGGATGGCATGGTTTCAACAGCTAAAGGAGCTGTGGAGGGTAAAATTATTATTAAAGTTTTGTGAAGGGGGGGGAGAATAATTACCTTGGAGCTTGTTAACACACCCCAGATCCCAGGTGTAAGTGTACTATTACATTCCCTGACCGCTGCTGTAATGGTCTTGGATTACGTTAATATTTAGGCAAGATAAAATGAGATGAGAGGCTGGCAGACCTGGGATTTATGTTACATGTCCAGAGGAAACACCTGACTGCTTCATCAGGCTTCCCTCAGGAGGGGATCCTATTGCAGTGAGATGCTGCTCACGCTGATGTAATCTACCCTTTCCCCAAGATGTTTTATTTCTGCCTTCTTAACCCTCAAACCTCATCTCACATCGCAGGCAAATGCTTTCACTCAGAACAAAAAATAACAAAACAAAACATCTTTACTTGGGAAGATGCTTGCTTCCAGAATGAGTCACTCCTTTTGCTTTCAAGCGATTTCTTGCATTGCTCGGCAGCAGAGGACTGCTCCTTTCTGTCATCAGATTTTGTGCTGTCTGAGCCGAGACGTGCCTTCTCCTATTTCTCTGGCATGCTCTGTAGGGAGTGGGTGTTGTGCTGCAGGGTCAGATGGGTCAGCAGAGCAGCATCCTCTGACATGCCGTGTCAGGCACTCTTGGAGGGCCAAATGCAATCATAAAAACATGGGGTTTGTCAAGTACAAGGAAATAATAGTGCAAGACTACACAACATTTAATACTTCCCTTGCCACTTCTGTTTTAGGGTAAATATGTCGTGTGTTTTGACCCCCTTGATGGCTCGTCCAATATAGACTGCTTGGCACCGATAGGAACAATATTTGCTATCTACAAAAAGGTAAGAGACTGAACGAAGCACACATGGCACGATTCCCGTGGTGAAAGCAGAATGATATTTCAACTTGCTTAGTTTCTTTCCTAGGTTCTTGAAGTGTCTTTGGGACCAACAGAGCCTTAGAAAGAGTAGAAGAGGTAACACCTGAGATTCTAAATGTGTGTGATAAAATGCTGCCTGAATTCCCAGGAATCACAGGCTGGTAGGGGTTGAAAGGGGCCCATGGAGATCATCTAGTCCAACCCCCTGCTAGAGCAGGATCACCTAGAGCAGGAAGGGGACACTCAGCCCTGTGAAATTATTAGGGGGCAGCTCTTCCTTCCTCCAGACACACAGGCAATTAAATAAAACCCTCTCACCACCAGGAAGCTGGTTAGCTCCCTCAGTGATGCTTTACTCACTGCAGGAGAGCTGAGGGGTGTCGCAGTGCCTACGAATCACAGTATTTGTCTTCCTGGATGCTGACTGGGGAGGGCTGACGGTCACTGCCTGGACCGTATCACTGTTAGCAGTGCGGTGGCCTCCTGGAACAGGTTGCTATGCCTGTTACAGATGGGGATTTATAAGCACGCTAACGACGGAGGCCACCTGAGACTGAAGGAAGCAGTCACCTACAGCCACCGGGGGCCTTGCCAGCAGGTCGGCTCCTGTGGGGCTGTGCAGAACGGCAACTGTGCAGCCAATTAACAAACGTTAATAGTTAGAGTCATGCCAAGTCTTGTGATTGGATTGCTAATCTCCCAGCAGTTGGTGTTTTTGCTAAAGCCTGAGCTCACAGTCATATGACCATGGGAGACCCTCAGCCTTCGCTATTGTGAAGTACCATTTGCAGTACTTGTGACTGTGGAGAATTCAGTGCGGACTCAGACGCTATACTTCAAGCATACAAAAATACGTTTTTAAAATCCACTCTCAAATCATAATTTTCAATTATCTAGTCCTCATTTTTTTACATTTCTGGTAGGTGATACACTAATCATCACTACTGAGAATATGCATCTACCAGCAAATCAAATAGTTATGGCACAGTCCCAACAGGGTCACGGCACAAGCCAAGTGCTGGTGTATGGCTGTCCACACTGTTAATGGTTAGTCCAAGCCCCCATCACCGATGCAGCCCAAGCTACACAGCACTGAGATGATGCCTGGGTGTGGCTTGTGGGAAGAGGAGCCCAGGGACTACCTCCAGTACCATCCACCACCTTGCTTTCTGCAGGGAAGAGAGCTTAGCTGTATGGATGCAATCCATGCCATGTGCCCTTATGGTAAGCAACGGGGACCCCACCTTTTCGTTTTTCTCTCTCAAGAAAGTCTAAAAGACTACGGCACCTCCCAACATTTACAGTAGGCAATAACTGTGCTGTCCACTATTAAAGCTATTAAGCACCATCTTTACTGTGTCCAGCTCTGGGGTCCCCAGCACAACAAGGACATGGAGCTGTTGGAGCAAGTCCGGAGGAGGCCACAAAAGTGANAATACGAAATATTAGCTTTCTGTTTGGAAGTGTTGTGTTAGGCTACTCTGTGTGACTATAAAGGCAAGTGCTCAGTGTGATTAATATAGCTTAGCAGGCTGAAATACAGATTAGATTTCTCTACCATCTTTAACTCACCTGTTAATATGCACAAAGACTATGGACTGCCCAGTCTTCCTAGGATTCTGTTTCAGAATCATTTCCCACACAAGTGATATCATCCCCAAATGCTCAAGTTTTCAATTAGTTTTCTGATCCTTCCATAGTTGTTGTTCTAATATATATTAACAAATTTATTGTAAATACTGTTTCTAAGTTACTGGTTTTCATGTGGGTGGATATCCTTCAGTGCTTCATAAAATGAAAATTACATTGCTTTGTACAAATGTTTCATATCCAAATGAAAACGTTGCTGCTAGGATGAAGCACAGTTTGTCAATTACAAGAGCAACTTGCAATTTTCCCTGGGAATTTAGAAACAATGTTGAATTTACAGACTTTCACTTGCATAATTATTGCTATTAAAATGCTAATTCCAAAGTACATGTTAATTAATGTGCCTTTCTCTCAGACAAGACAATTCCATAGCAACACTATTAACTTTGAACACTATTAACTTCAAACCTTTTGAAATAATGAAATAATAATAAGTGCTTTATTGATTGTTACTGAAGGGTAGCGTGAAAGGAATAAAACTGAGATGTTTATCCCAGTGGATGAGAACCACTTAAGTAAGGAAAAAAATATAATTTCAAGCCATTTAAAGTCTGTGAACATCATTTTGGAAAAGCTAGAACAATTGTAGTTCCAAAGGATGATCCTTAGCACCTGTCTGATATTTGGTACCTTCCACTTTTCCAATCATGACTGATTTTCTTACCATGTCAGCACCTTGACTTCATTTACAAAGGCATACCTCCAGAACTAAAATATTTGCCTCATTTTAGGAAAAACAGATAATCAGCACTTTTCTGCAAAGGCCAGACTTGACCTATATGTTTCTCTGGCTGCTCACAATCCAGAGCCACCACCATGGTGGCAGGTATCGTTTATTGTCTCCTGGCAGAAAAGCACTGCATCAGTTTCTTAGAGAAAAACACCAGGAAATAAATACCATCTTAGATTTATTTGATTTTCCACCTGGCTTTTACTTTCTGAAGCATGGGTGGTATTGTTAAAAAGATCAGAAATGTCAGAAAAGTGGGGCTGAGGGAGGAGCCTTGCTGAATCAGCAGAAGCCAGAGGAAAGGATAGGACCTTGACAGTCACTGCTGCTGAGAGGCTCTCAGCTGCTGGAGTGTCAGGATGTGGTGACAATAAGTATTTTTTGCTCAGATTGTTCCCTGTTTTCCCCCCTTCATTGTCCTGAGGACAATAGTGTCCTTTCCACGTGGTCCCACATGGAGAAGGTGTAAGAATTCAGGGCAAACACAAAGGATACTTATAAAATACGTGATACAAATGGAGACCTGGAAACCAAGTCCTTCCAGAGCCGCTCCCACTGCTGATGAGAACTCCTTCATGTGATGTGGGCAAATCATGATGCAAAAATTTTCAGACTCAGATATGACCTGAGGGTGCCCCTATAGCCAGACTCTGTGGACCTTGTTTCATCTGCTTCACACCAACGACGAGCCAAAGTGACTGTGTCGACGCTTGTCAAAACTTCTCTGCAGTCCCTCTGCCTATTTCAGTGCTTTGCATAAAGACCTCTAAAGGGATTTCACTACCGCCATCTCATAGTCAAAATAGAATGGCTAGGAAATCCATCTGCATACCAGAAAGAAGTGAACGTATTCAGCTTAATTCCCTGGTTTATTTCACAGTACGCGGTACTTGGCAGGACAAAAATCCTGCAGTCCTAACAATGACATTTCAGCTGATCTCTAGCTTTTTTACCTTCTGACTAGCTCTGTGAAATGTTTATTTGAGATTGAGCTTCTTTCCTTCCTTTTGGAAACACAGTTATGAATAAAGATGGAAAAACAAGTGAATTCTGCCCAACTGTCCATATCTGAGGGAGGAGTTCCTCTGTTTTTTCAGAATAGTCAACAAATACATGGTTTCTCAGCCATATAACATAGAAAATGCATTTAAGAGGACTGAAAAGCTCATCTCAGAAAACTATATTTTAAATCAGTATCTCATGTAGCCAGCAGCTACGTATACTCTATATACACCATGTTCTATAAACTAAACATCTTTACTATGTTTATACAAAATTAATTCTTATTTAATGAGGAAAGCATACAAAAAGTTATAAGAATCATAATATGTTTGCAAATAGTGGTGTAAATGTATGTTTAATTCTGCATTTGATGTTGCAAATGGTTAGTCTACTATAGACTACCATTGCTTTTAATGTTGAGAAGTATGGGCCTTGGGGATGTAATTTTGAAAGAGAAGATGCTATGTACAGTATAATAGTTGGTTCTGTAAAAGATTGTTTAGCAAAATATTAGACCTAATAGTCAATATTCAAAGCTCTGGAATATACAAACAGGGGTTTTAACTAGTCTTTCTTCATAATGTGCATTACAACCTCTCCAAATAACTATCTCAACATCGAGTAATTCCAGCGAACTGCTTACCAGATGTATTTGTACATGCTACCTTTCAGCTCCCTTGAAGAGCTCATTGGCAACTAGATTTTTTTTTTTTTTTCCTACAAAAGAACTTGGCAAAATAGTAATAATAAAAAGTTTTGAGAAAAATACAGCTAAAAACTCTGTAAGTGAAAGTGCCAAAAGTAAGAAAATCTTTCAGCTGAAAATGAAAACATTTTGATGTGGAATTCCTGTCTTCATAAGCTATGAAAGATGTAGTTTTCATGTCCCACATCTCAATTTTCCTCCAGATGTTGGCATACAACGATGAACGGGATCCCCAGGTTACCCTTAGCCTTCCATCTTGCTAAGACCCTGATGGGCACCCTGAGACCTCCTTTCCATGGGGAACAACAAAACATTTCTCTGTTGGAGGAGAGGTGTTTTCCTTTGGAAAATATCTGTGGAAGGCACTCTTGATTTTTTTTAACAGATTTACTCAATTTTCATCAAATATTTTATTTCCTACACAAAAGAGTCTCCACTTATTTTTATTTTTTTAACCAGATATTTTGGGCTAGACCTGCCATTTAGCTGCTACTCAAACTATTTAAGCCCATGCAATCACTGAGAAATTGTCTGAGTTTGAATCAATAAAATGCTAACCCAGGGCCGAATAAAGGATCTGAGAGGCTTCTCATTTGAATCCCTTGTAAACCACCATCAAAACATCCACAGAAGATCCACCGCAGCTGACAAGCTTTTAAAGAAATGTTAGGACCAAGCATTCCCTACCAGCCTTCCCAAGCACTCTTGGCTGCCCTTTCGTGCCCCACCAGCCAAACTCTGGTGAGCCATGGCTGAGGCACACCCCCAGAGCTGGCTAGAAATATTTGCACCAGGTCTGCTTGGGCTATTGCCATTCAGGGATAACCAAAGTGCCAAATCAAAATACAACTGTTGGAAATTGGTTAAAAGCCTGAAGTAAAATGACACGTTAATGTTCTGCATAGAATTTTATATGCACACACATACACACATTACATACGCAAATGCATGTGCTATTTTATATATAATATGAACATTTCTATCACTTCGGCTACTCATCTCTTCACCAGCAGAGACCAATGCACAATCTTGGTTCCATCATGTTGCAACATCTACTCTTTTATTCTGCATTACTGGAAGCAATTTTTCTGTAATGTTAATTACTGCATTCACTTCACAGTTATTCCCTCTGAGGGGTGTCAGTATGATAGCTTATGTTTACATTTCCAGAAAATCAGTACCTCTATTCTGTCTCAGATTTCTGATGATCTTGAATTAATAGAGTGGGGTGTCATGCTACGGTATCAGTTTTGTTGCAGGTATCACATTGATTGCATGACATATGAAACAACAAACTCTGAACGTCCTGTCCCAGCGTGTACATGTACTCATACCAAACTTGCCCTGAACTAGTGGGAACAATCTCTATTTTGCTTGTTTCAAAGGCCTGCATAGACATAAGAAGGAAATCTGCCCCATAGTATTATTAAGTGTTGTTCTCATTGTTTCTCATAAGAATTTAACCTTCAGTCCAACTATAATTTTTCCTCAGGAAAGAGACGACGAGCCCTCTGAAAAAGATGCTTTGCAGCCCGGACGCAATATTGTTGCTGCAGGCTATGCCCTGTATGGCAGTGCTACGCTGGTCGCCCTCTCCACAGGGCAAGGAGTGGACTGCTTCATGCTAGATCCGGTACAGTCGTGGTGTCAAGCACACTGCCGATATCTTCTAGAGCTTTCCGTGCTTGGGTTTGCTCGTTTTGGTTACTCCTTGTCTCTGTAATCTAGGCAATCTACGCGATTCTTTTTTTTCACCCATGTCCTGGAGCATACCACCTCCACCTTACAAGTATTTAGTAATACATGAGTATGTTGGTTGCAATACCTCTGTTGGTTTTTTCTACTCAGTGAAAGAGAGTTTAAGTTAAATAGCATTTGAAACCCTGTTCATTCAAACCAGACTGCTGGTTTGCACAAACACTTAAGAAAATCTACTCTGAACAGTGTCTTTGCCTCCAGTCAAAGGACTCTTGCTTTTTTTCTTGTTCTGTGGAAGAACCTCAGCATGTTCAGTGTTTAGCCTTTGTTGATACAGTTCATGCAGAGTGATGCCTGATTTCCTGAGTGCAATTTAGTTTTCAGGTTAAAAGTCCTCTAAGCTGCATGCCAAGCAGTTTGCAAAAGCAGAACCATGCCCTTGCAAATCGACAACTGCTGCCCGTTGGCACCCAGTCCAGGAGCCCAACAAGTGTTACTGGAGGAGCGCAGGAAGGAGACGGCTCATTTGAGAAACCAGCATTAGATGTGGGCAATAACATAGGCGTTCTTTTTGATACAAGGATGCACTATTATCAAAAGTCCCTTTACATTTTATAAATGGGCTCATTCCAAGCGGGAAGAACTGGGAGCTGAACTGCTCCGGTTAGAGGCAGATGAAGAGAAGGTAGAAGTTGCACTCAAACTGCAGACAGCAACACCTGGGGGTAGCTGACCACATTCACTTTATTTATATAAGGCAAGAAGAGTTCAAAAATCAGATGGCAGTGTAATTTCTTAATATGTAACCTTACGATTTGTGGACAGAGATTCATGATCCATCTGCTTTCAAGGCTGACTGGTGTTCATTTGATATGCTAACTATTATAGATGCATTGCTTTTTGTTTATACTACCAGTGTGACAAGTTTCCATGAACTTAACACAGATTCCGTGCTTTCTGCACTGTTTGAAATACTCTGAAGTTATACACAAGACTGGTGCTGAAAGGACCAAGCTGTGCTAGTGTTTCTGCCATCTCCAGTGTGACAACGGTTACAGAAAGTCAACAAAATGTTCTGCTGTTTGCTAATAGCTGGTCTATCGTGTTCTTCTGTAGGGTCTCGGTGAATTTATTTTGGTGGACAGGGATGTTAAAATCAAGAAGAAGGGGAAGATATACAGTCTCAATGAAGGTTATGCGAAGTATTTTGATCCTGCAATGACAGAATATTTACAAAAGAAGAAATTCCCTGAGGTAAGAAAATATTAGCACTGTACCCAATGTACTGTGTGCCCGCAAGCACTGCCGTCCACACAGTCCTGGCTGATGGGAAAGGATTTGAAGGTCTTGCTGAGTTCAGCCCCATGTAACCCTTTTGTGCCATCAGGTCAATTTTGGGTATGTATCTGATGTGTTGGTTTCTGGTGCCCTGACATATTTTATAACTTAGACTTCAGTAAGTAAATTCATAGCTTGTTCATCACTGTGTGGAGGAAAATGTGCTGTACTTAAAGAACCAGTTTTTTTGACAAAGTTCTGAAACTGTGGCACCAAAATGTGAGGGTACCCTTGTTTTCTGGCCTACCTGAATTATGCAGCTCAGTCATATGTGCAGCTGTGCATTTGGGGCTAGACTCCACGTACTGCCCAGAAGGTGCTTGCAGGGATCTGGGTGGCATCACCTTCTTCCTGTACACACTTCCACCTGAGAAATGCAGCATCGCTGTTGCACTGTCTACTTGCATCATATGGAGCATGAACCAATCCATAGGTTAAAAAAAAAAAAAAAAGGTGGGAGGCACAATTTCACTATATTCTGTGGTTAAGAGGATTATAATACACCCTCAGAGAGACAAAGCTGAGAACAGCCCATGTCTGATGAGCTTCCTTGTGGGCACATACAGCTCTGTATGGCCTCTAGTCAGTGCCAGGAGGACACAACACAAGCTTTCAATGTGGAAAGCTGGAAGCTCTCTAGAAAGTCTAGTTATGTGACCAGTAAGTGATAAAGAAACACGGTGACATGTAACAGCTCAGGACTGAATTTGGCTAGGAAACTGGTTTTAATGCTCTTCTTGGTAAAAAAAACCTTAATAACACAGGATTATTGTTTAAGCTATTAGTTGTCAAGAATATCTGTACAGGACTCATGTAAAAATCAGTGTATCCAGTATAAAACTTCAGGGTGCTGTACAAGGGAAATATAACAATTAAGAGTTTAAACCATAGTTCTGTGAGAAGCTCTTTCTGAGCTGAAAATCTGAATTTACTACATTGGATTTGTCTGCAATGCTGACCTCTTATCAAAGTCTCTTTTCCATATTACCTCGAATGTTGTTACAGAAGGTGTCACATCACAGCATTTAAAATACATTCATTCTGAATATTTAAGGTTATTTTAAAACTTCAAAGTCTGCTTTCAGTCCAGCTGTGAGAGAAGCAGAAGCTCATTACACAACTTTCGTAGTTCCTAAAAACTGATCCAGCTGGGCAAGGGAAGGAGATCTACTCACATTATGCTGAACTATGTATTCGCTAAAACTCATTAACCCAGGATTTGTAAATTTGTGTTTTTGCAAACCACTCAACTGTTTTTTAAAGTAAAACTCTTAAACAAGTAATCAACCCCAGACAGCTATGAAAAGACTGAAGAGATTTCGAACTGAGTAGGAAGACCAGACAAAGATATTTCACCGCAGGCTCAGTGAGGACAGCTCTACCATGTGATTCACTAATTCCTTAGGTTAGGACATACAGGAAAAACTCATTTGCAAACACTACGTTATCTCAAATCTAAGTTTCATTTGAGGAAAACCTATTGAGACTGTTGTTGCACTAATGCAACAGAAGTTGGCAGAAGGCGTTTTTGTTACTTCAAAGCAAGCAGCACATTAGTGCCTGGGTTATTTAGGGCAGGAGAAGCCTCCTTAAGGCTCCTGAGCAAGCACATCACTTTGCTGCTCTGAGATGTAGGGTTATCTGCATGAGAAGGATCAAGACACCAATGATGTTATGGCCACAAAATACAAGGAAGTGCCCTGCTCATGTGACACCTGAGTACTGGAAACAGTATAACTTGGTTCCTTGCTATAAGAAGGACAGTATATTTGCACTGTGGGAGGACAAGACAGAGAAGGGGTAGCCACTCTTCCATAGCATGCAACTTGCTTCCTCGCATCATCTGTAAGCCTCACCAGCTACAGCTACTTTGGTGCTGCTCCCACCTTCCCCCCAGCACCCAGGTGGAGCATTGCACAGCTTTGGTCTGTATCTTCCTCTCTTCAGCACACAGAAAGGCAGCGAGGGGTGTCTGACGGATACCCCCTGCCTGTGACGAGGAGGAACTGACGCGTGGGCCATGGGGGACTCCTTCTTAGCAGGCAGACCACTCTCACCCTGTGGCCTTCTGGCCACTAGAAGCCAAGAGACTAAGTATTCACTTTAGCTACTTGTTACTTTCTTACCCCTTTTTTTCTTTTGATCCTACTTCTGTTTCCTCCTTCCCATGGTTCTTGGTCAACATGCTGTTCAGATGACTCTCTAACCTTGCCACAGAAAACTGAAACATTAAAAATAAAACAGGAAAACAAAGTAGGATATTGAGCACAACATGCCTCATGTTCTGTATCACTGTCATTTGCAATCAAACGTTACAAAACAACCATTTATGTGGAGAGGACAGATTTTTCCCTTACTATCTAAGAACAGCATCACAGATCAGACAGTTTGGATTATAAAGCCATGTTGACCCTCAAAGTTTCTTGTGGACCACCATTCACCTAAGGCATCAATTCTGAATTAAAAGCACTGGAAAAGTGCTGCTGTTCCGCAGGCCAGCTGTAAATCTCCTACCATTGTCATGCAGTTCTTAGTGGGAAATATTTGTCTAGATGTGTCTCTTCTGGAATGAGAGTTCAGAGTAAAGCTAATTTTTTGTTAAGCATCACAAAATCTCCTGCTGCTTAACCCGTGTGAAGAGCATACTGGTAGTTGCAAGGCTGCCTGTAATGCAACACATTTACTCCAGTCTGCACTCTATAATGGGCACTGCTGAGCTAGGAGCTGTTTCTGCACAAATTTCACTCTAACTCCATCCCAAAGTCCGTTCTTCCTCCAGTAATGCTTTCAGGGCCCTAGCCTCTAGCTGGCACTGGTTCACTGATGGTAGAATTCAGAAACATGCTGTGGGCATCATTGTATTTTGCTTTTCCACCCATTTTTATCTTTGCTTCCCACAACCACAAGAGAATTTGAGTCTTGTTGCAGCTTGTCGATAGAGACTGTCATGCAATGGAGACTCATGCAATGAGAGACTCCCTGGTTAAGGGCCGGCCTCAAAACCTTATCATCAACGGCACATTTCAGCATGAAGCATTCTTCTGCCAGCCAGCCCAGATGTGCCTGAGTGACATAAAAAAAGCTAACAAAAACACTGTGCTTTTGTCACCACAACTGTATGTGGAAAAAGGGATGCAGGGTGTTGCTGCTGCAGACAGAAAAGCATTTTTCCCCCACGCTCCTAGTCATCACAGTTATCCAAGAAAAACATGGTCTCGTTCTGCTGTGGAGGAACACAGCTGTCAGAAATCCGTAGAATAAAGAAGTGAGAAAGTGACTTCCATCACATTGTGAAGAAAAAAAATCACAGGATTTTTCTGTTACAAGCCATTTTTGTTCCTCTGTGTTAAGCAAAGAAAAGTAGCAGAAAAGGTGAAACTAAGAGCAATCACAAGTTTACTCAAATGCTATGGATGCTGACCAAGGGAACATCGAGGTTCTTCAAGTCTTTCATTAACATCAGCGAACCAGTGAGAACTGCTCACTGGGCAAACACACAGCCTGGCATTACTCAGAACTTGGGATGAATTTCCCTCGCATTCACGCTCTGTTATTTTGTTTGAGAAGAAAGCCTAGCTGATATGCCAACACGCATGCAACACCTTTTAACTAGTAAGAAAAATCCATGAATGACCAAACTACAGAAACAAGAAGTGACATTTGTAGCAACTAGGACAATTTGTTCCGCCCATGCAGGTAGCTGGATGCTAAGGGAAGTGAAAATTTTATTTCAGTCTGTGGTTCAAGTGATAACTGTACCAGAATAGAGGAATTTCACTTCTGTATTTTTCTCAGCACAGTCCTAGTACTGTGTTTCTAGCAGGTGAATTTCTATCAGGGTAAGAAGCAACTAAAATTGTCAGTGGCATTTCATCAGCTTCACATAACGCTGCCCATGTACACATAAACTGTGTACATGACCTGCATGTGAATAGGAAATAAGCACAACCCAAATGTGTCTGATAATTTCTACACCGGTGGCTCGGCTGTGCAGCTCATGGTCAGTAAATTGCAGGCTTCTTATTTGATATTGTCATAGAAGCTGTCCTTAGCAGTCTGTTTCAGGACCTGCTTATGACTGATAAGCTACGACTTTTCTTAATGTTTAACCAACTTTTCTTAAGACTTGCTTCATTACGTTCTGAAACCATAAAAGAGAGGTCTTCCTTTGATTGTATTTTTAAAGGCAATTTTAGACTGTAATCACATCTTTCCCTGAAAACTGTCCTTTCTTAAACTGCAAAATTGCTTTGGTCTCTCTGTAACACCTCGTAAGGTGTTTTTTCTGACCTCAGATTTTTACAATTGCAAAGTTACAAGTGCAAACAGCTGTGAGTTGGAGAAGCTATCATTTGAAGTCTAAATATGTAATTATTTGAGGGTAAGCCATCAAATATAAGGGATCAAATACTTCAAAGTATTGTTCAGTTGTGCCTGGAAGTAATACAGCCGGGTTTAAACAAAACTAAATATAAAAGCTCCAGGCTGTGTCTTATCCATCATGTCTTTCATACTTTGGATTGTTTATCTCTGAATCATCAATAGTTCCCCTAATGTGTACAAGAAGAAAGAGTCGTGGCAAACAGCACAAGTGCAGCTGAACAAAGATTATTATTTAGGCTGGAACAGGTCTCTGGTCCAATTTTACTGTCAGCTGTATCAAATATACAAGTCTTATATTTAGTGGCTTAGGACGCAACTTCCTAGTGTTGTGTTGCATTATATTCATGTAATTTCATGAGAACCTCTTCCCATTTTAAAAGAGAGTAAATATCAAATATTAACAGTTGCACAGAACAGTTTGATAAAATAATTTCAAAACAGAATTATGTTTTTCTCTATCTGTGCTTTTTCCTCCCACTTGTGGATTTTTTTCTCCCAGCTAACCTCATGATTTTGCTAGGAAGGGTGACTAACTTGTGATGTCTGAAAGTCTTGGAGCTGACATTGCTGAACAAGTTCTCTATTTATTTCTCTGGATCTAGTAGCAGCACAAGGCAAACTTTGTGGAAAGCACTAAGATCTTTTATTAGACAACTGATCCAGAGAGGAAAAACATGCAGAGGTCTTTTCAAACTTTTAGCGTTGCAATATACAAATATAGATGTGTATTAAACATACGTGAAGTTCCAGTCTCTTGTACCCGGGGAGGTGAAAATTCCTCCTCCACTTCACTGAAGACTGAGTCAGAGATACCAAAGACCAACAGAATTCTTGTCATAGTAGCTTTCAAAAAGCTTTCCTTCAGTTTACGTTTGTATCGTGTATCTCCCCTTCATAAAAGTACAGGGAGGTGTCGCTTTTCTAAGGTGGAGTTTACTTGGTGTATATAACCTCTATTTGTGCAAGACAGCTTGCTTGTCTTCTGTATTGTCTACCCTACAATTTTTATGACCAGCAAACCTGAGACTGATATGAATACTTCTCTGATTTCTTTCAGTAAAATGACCTCTCCTTCAACAACATTCATTTCTAAGCCGAGAGCAAGGAATACTACATTCATGAACAAATTGCTATCTTCCCATTGCAGAATGAATGCTACAGCCAATTTAACAACTTCACAGATAAATTAGAAAGAAAAAGCTGTAGTCCTCTGGGAAACATCTGGATGTGTAGTGAAAAGTGACAACCCTCCTCATGCCCTGGCTTAGGAACTAGTGAAGGATCAGCAATCAAATGGGTACCTTGCCCCGATAGTGTGAAGAAGCTTTCACTCGCTGTTTGCAGCCCTTGAATTTTCACAGGCTGGGGACTGATACCAAAGTGTACACTCAAATTACAGGTGCTCTGGCTTCTATACTGTGAATGCAGCTCTTTAAAGTGCTTGGTTTAGAAGCCCATAGATGATCACTATGTCTTACAAAAGGCTTCAGGCTGGTTTAGGCATTTACAGTGTCCACAAGCAGCCATTGATTTAAGCAGCTCAGTCTTACAGAAAAATTATGTTTTGCCATGCTACCTGCTGCCTAGACTGGTAGATATAATGCTTTACTCTATGTTTTTCAGGATGGCAGTTCCCCGTATGGTGCCAGGTACGTAGGCTCGATGGTAGCTGATGTTCACCGTACATTGATGTATGGTGGGATCTTCATGTATCCTGCTAATCAGAAGAGTCCTAAAGGAAAGGTAAATCATTTGACTTACTCTCTGGTAAAATTAGTCAACCTAATAGCTCTGGTTTTCCTGGACACATAAAGGAATAGTTTATATATATGAACAGATAATAATTTTCCATCCCTGGAGAAAATTACTAATGGATATGATGGTTTGGCAATCAAATTTAGGAAAGAAACTTAAGCAATT
Source organism: Aramus guarauna (assembly GCA_013400195.1). NCBI lineage: Eukaryota > Metazoa > Chordata > Aves > Gruiformes > Aramidae > Aramus > Aramus guarauna. Next base: position 54,139 of record VXBL01005522.1, read on the forward strand.
GCCAGTTTAGGCCAGAAATCTTCCTGTGTGCTTTTATATTACAAACTAGTCAAATGGTTTTCACTGCAACCAAGGGCTTTATTCATACTTCTAAAGAGAAACATTTCAGTACCATAGAAACGTGCTGCGATCCCTACGCACAGCTGGCAGGTGCAACAAAGGCCCAAGGAAGGCTTCTGCACTTTGTACTGGCAACCAGAGTCCAGGTGGGATACGCTGAACTCCAGACAGGGTTTTGTCCAATGTTAGACAACCGAGTTTGCCTACCTACTCTTTCCAAAGGGTACTGTGCTTACTGTCACCAGCCCTGCAAACACAGGTTTCTGCTAACTGATCTGAAAGACTCTGCCAGTGGAAGGTTAATTTCACGCATGCAGGATGAGTACTCTGGGAAAAGATAATTTCCCATTTGGACGCCTGTATAAAACACACCGTGACTTAATGCAGTGCAATGCAGTGCAGTGACTCCCTGAATCTGCTGGGCCGTAGACCATAGTCAATCTCAACTTTTCTCCTGCAGCATCAGATACCCTTATTATCAGACTTCTAAACAAATATGTTTTAAAAGAGATCTGTTTATACAGCTGATCTGTGGACCACTTATAACATGTAGGTCATGCTTAGGAAATGATTACCTCAATGCGTAATAGATTGGTCATGGTGTACTGACTCCAAGACCTTCTTTTTCCTAGTCAATGCCATACTTAAAACCTTCTATTTAAATACTCGGCTGGTCTGTGCAGGAATTTGCCCTCATAAAACTACTTGTCCCATCTCCCACACTGGTATCAGAATACCCTGATGTCTACTGGTTCCATTCTGGTGAGCTTGTATTTATCATAATAACAGCAAGTCCAAGTAGCCTGGGAAACGAAAACAGGAAAAAAACTCTCTTCTGAATACAGAACTGAAAATGTCTGCATGTTTGTCCAGACAAATTTGATTCAAATTTGATACAGCATCCCAGAAAAACAAAGCAAAAACCAACAACAAAAAACAAACAAAACTCCCCATTAAACAGTGTGGATCTGTTTGTGTCAGAGCAAGAGACAAAAAAGGAATTTGCTGTGTTTGGGAGAAGTGGGTTTGCTGACTGGCTTCTTCAAATTATACTTTTTGTTTTGAAATCTGTGTTAAACCATTGTTGAAGAGAAAAGATGAGAAGTGAGACAAAATAACAAATCTACAAAGTACTTGCATAATTTTCTAGAAATCAAGATTTCCACATGCGTTAGCCTACATTGACTATTGGATTGATCTGGCTCGCACTGCCATAGTAGAGAGAGCAATGAAAGAAGCAGAACTGTACCGTCATTACAAATAAAAGTTTTCTTCTTTCCCTCTCAGGGTGCAGGTGTATACAGGTTTTTTTTCACACAAACCTCTTCCTGTTGAAAAGATAATGCCTTTGTGGCAAGTGGCCTGATCATCATACCCCTGAAAGACAGTATATGCACTTGGATAGAGAGCTGAGAGGAAGCAAATGTCATGGGATCGATCCAAAGGCTTTAGAGCAAATGTAAATGACATGCATGTAGGCCCTAGCTTTTATTGCCCCTTCTTTAAGTTAAAGAAAGAATGAGAACAAAATGCTCAATAAGCAGTGCAGAACCAGGCAACAAATAGATCTTCTTTTCAAATCAGGTATGTTAAGTAATATTTTTCATGAACTTAAGGCTTATGGTTGTCTACTAGTTGAGAAATGATAAACCTATCTGAAGACAGAGCCCATCTGAAGGCCCGTAAGTGCAATTGCATTGTTACCAGAAGGAAAACTGCTTTCCTTCAGCCACATAATCAGAGTTAAGCAACAGAAAACTCAACACGTGGTTTCACAATGGTACCACTGCTCTTTTCTGGCTCATGATCTTCTGAAAGTTGGCCACGCACTAAGAACAACAAAGGCTATTAGTTCCATGTTGCCTGTCAGATGGAGTCCTTGTACCAGAAATAGCACTTCGGTGGGGTTTAAAGATAAGAATGAAGGCAATACGCAGTATTTAAGTTTGTGATATATCATGGTTTTATTACAAGCAGTGTGATAACGGAATGATGGGTTGTAAAGTCCTGTGCTTGACCCATTTCTTTGTCTCTACGTATGGTTGCATTCCGTCATGCTTCCTTTTCCCCAGAAAACATTCTTTTGCACATATAAAAAGCCCTTTAAACATAATAGGTACTAACATTGTCATACATGAGCACTTCATAGACCACCAAAGATCCAAGTAAACCTGCAGGAAAATGTCTGTTAAAACATGACCAGCTATCAGCTATGTCCTTCTAAACACAGAAACTTTTGGCATATGTCCCAAATAAGTTTGCATTTCACTGGAACACAGGCACCCCAGAGCTAACATTTTCAAAGATGTGAACAGATACCAGGGTCCAAAACAAAAGTGCCTCCATACCGAAAGCAAAAATTTGCTTTTCATAATTACTGCAGTTACTTCTGAAAACAGACTTACTGTCTGGATGAGTTCAGGCCACTGATATCTATTCACATTTCTGAAGGCTGCAATCAAATCCTGAAATTTGAAACTGGGAGCATCAAGTTTCAAACTCCAAAATGTCCTGACCAAACACACCATTACCCCAAGCCTTGAGGTAACACATAAAGCTCTTACATGAGAAGAGATTTTGGCTTTTCTTGCCTGGTACTGTTAACTCAGCTGGCTTAACTGTTTTGCTGATGTGTGTGGGCCTGACAGCTACAGCTACTTTTGACACTTTTGACAAAATACAGCTTCACTGATGCTGTACATTAGTATGTCAGCTTGGAAACGGTGGTGATGATGCTTGGAGGCAGGGTCAGTACACTCTTCCTCAAAACAGAAGGTGTGAAGGGGGGTGAGAGGAATGGAGGGAAGAAGGAGGGGCTGATAGAGAGACAATGCTACTCAGGTCGATTGATGTTTGGTACAAAATTTTCCAAAATCACAAAAGGAAGGTTAGGTTCTGGTAAGTCCTTTGGTGTGATTTCCCCCAAAGGCAATCACGTATTCCCTTCTTCTTTCTAGCTCCGACTTCTCTACGAGTGCAACCCTATGGCTTTCATCATTGAGCAGGCAGGTGGGATAGCAACTACAGGGACTGAGGCGGTGTTGGACGTGAAACCTGACAGTATTCACCAGAGAGTCCCTCTTATCCTCGGGTCTCCAGATGACGTGCAGGAATACCTCGCTTGTGTACAGAAACACCAGAAGAGCAGCTAAAGGGTCTTCCACATCAGACCTTGCTCATTCGTCTTCAGTCTACAGGAAAAGCAGTACCTTTCAAGATGGTGGATTCTAGCAATTAGCACCCATCTCTCAGTGAAAATCCCACTTCATGGGAACAAGAAAAATAGTGAGAATGGCTGTTGGGAAAACCAAATACTTCATTTCTCCATAAAGACAAATGTAAAAATCCTTTAACTCTGATTTATGCAGTGCAAATGTAGAGACAGAGGCCTGATTATTAAACAAAAGTGACTTACTTTATATAATATTAACAAAAAGAAGTGGATTGTGTCAGTACCCCCCACTTGATCTGAAGCTAGACGTCTGACATTACATGGCATTGTTTGAAACAGGATTTTCCCATCAACATTCACAATGCCATTATCTGAATTTTCTGCCAGAGGTTTTGTTGCAGGTGCCTTTTATCTTGTCAGCCCTGAGAAGACTAAAAGTCTTGTGCTGCCTGAAACAGTGTTTTTAAGCTGCAAATTATATATGCCTTGGGTAATTAATAAAGATGAAAAGGCTGCAATGTTGCCAGGGTATTTCAATTCTTGTAAGAACAGGAAAATGCCATCTGTTATTTACAGACAGGTAACCTTCAATGGCACAAATCACAATAAACCATTGCTACGGATGTGACACTCAAATCATGCCTATTCCCCCTTTATCCATCGTCCTCTGCAACAGATGAGCTATTGTGACCAAGCCACTGCTACAACTCCATTTTCTTTCACTTTGAAAAGTTCTCGTTTCAGATAGAAGCCTGCCCTTCCGTACACGCTGTGCTGCTGTTCCTAGCCACCTCCGGTACTGGCACCACCTAACGAGATCGGGAATCAGCTCTGAAACTAGCAGGCATCCATAGACCAATGAGAGCAAAAAATAGTAGTTAAAAGAAATGAGTGATTATGTTAAGTATAAGGGTGTGAAAACTGGGGATTAGGTCACTTTCAGTATTAGACATCCTGATGTCATGCTGGGACAAGTCTTCATTAAGAGCACTCTGTGAATTACACTAGGACATAGAGAGGAGTTAAAAACACCTCTGCCAAGAAGCTCCAATGGTGATTTTTAAACTTACAAGTATGTTCTATTATTCATAAAGAAGAGGCAGGCTGAGCAAAGGCAGACAGAAAATTATACAGGACAGGTATTTACCCTTAGGTATTGTTATCCCAGGGGTAGGATGTGATTTCAGTACTGCTTCAGATACCAACACGCTCTTTCTGCAGGTCTTTATCTGGCACTCTTTAAAACTGTGACAACTGCCCAGGATCAGCAAGTACAGCGTGTACTTGTTTATTCTGTTCCTCATCACGTGCTTCCCGAATCTTTGCTGCCAATAGCAAAACACAAGCAACACTTAGATCCTGGAGAATGAAGAGAAAGCAAAAAACCCCGACAGGGTTTAGGTAATAGCCAACTTCATACCGGAGAATGCAATTGTGTACTCTGACTATGGAAGTAAGTAAATCAGTTTTCCTGCAAACAAAATATACACACAGGGTATGTGTGCATATCTATGTGTGTGAGTATATGTTTATACATATATTTTATACATATATAGTCATTTATACATGTATTTCATACAAATATAGTCACTCTCACCCCCACAATCTCCACAGAACACCACCAATAGTTGTTGATGTCACCAATTTATTGAGAAACTCTATTGCATTTTTTAAATTGGAAACTTAAAACCAGCATTAATCAAGGCTAGTCTAGTAAGCTAACAATAGCAGTACTACATCAGAAGAAAGATCACTTGTAACCTGGCCCTGTTTCCAAAGGGCTGAGAGAGATGATTAAGGACAGAGCAAGAACAGGGACTTGGTAGTCCCCAGTGTAGTAACCACAGGGCCTCTAAAAACAACCACTTTTTAGGGACGTGGTGAAAGAAAGTTTGTATTGCAGTGAGTATACACACTCTAGTGAGTAAGATCTGTGTGCTTCCGTGCTGGCGGTTAAACTAAGTATCTGTGTACTGCACCGTGTCAGTCATTCAGTGCCCTAGTGCCAGCATAAAAGCACTTGAGTTGCCTTTATTTATTTCACAGCAAAATCTGCATATAATCCCAGCTGCTAGCCTTCCCATGATTTTTTTTTTTTTTTCCCCTGAGTTTGCACCAGAAGCAACTGCTAGTGGAGGAGCTAGTGCTGGGTCACCCATCTGAGAAACAACTGCATTTTTGGGTGGCTGTTGATGCTTAAATGGTAATGCTCACAATTTGTGAGCTGCCAGGTGGCTGGTATCTACAATGAGAGCAGTATCTTCCCTGTATAAACAACCCATGCATCTTAAGAAATCAGCGACTTTCTTTGGTGTGAACTGTGGATTTTCTTCGCCAGAGTCCCACTTTGACCTACAGCACCTGCACTGTTTCCCTAAGTATCTGTATGTTCTCTGCTACATCTAGCACAACCCTGCAACCAGGCTGTCCTCCTCAAAGCGTCAGGACAGGGATTAAAAGTTTCCGTTCCCGGTGCTATACCAGTTCAGACCATTTCTCACACAAACCGCAGGGTGCCTGTGGTGGGGCATCAGGACCTACAAAGCCCTTGCGATAATGGGCCACAACTTCCCTTCACGGTCAGCTGGGTGTCTGAGGGCATCCAGACAGCTGAGAAAACGAGATGTAGCTTTTTTTATTTTTTTTTTTTTTTTCTAAGAATCCAGAGACCATATTTAGTGGTTAGAGTGGTGAGAAAGGGGATGCACCTTGAGCTGCCATCGATGCTGCTGGGAAGGGCAGGGAAGCTGGTGTGGACCAGCACTGATGATGGAGGTGCTCTGACTCTGCGTCCACCTACAGAAGGCGATGCCTTATATTACCCCTCAGATAGTCATCAGCATGACACAAAATCGAAAACACATGAAAACATCAAGTATGTGAAGGAACAGACTCACGTTTAAATATTAGTTCACATGTGTGCCTTCCTATCAGTATTTAATTATTTCTTGACATAAAATTATATATAAAATAACACCAGCTTGATTTCCTGTTATTTTTGGGGGAGGATGTGGAAAGGAAAGTATACTAGTGCATTGCGCCAGGTATATAACAAACAGGTTTGCTTTTAAAACACTGGTTTCCATCTTGCTGCCAAACCTTTCCTATTTCCAATTTCCGCACCTTTGCACCTAACTCAGAAGTAAACTAAAAGCAAACTACCTAAACCTCATGGTATCCAATAAGACAAGAAAACACAGAACCGCCCCCACCAGTCTCTAATACACGAGCAGTTGCTCGCTAATTACTTCGACTGGAAATTAAGTTAGTCTGAACAGCCAGCCGCAAAGACCTTGGCCTCGTGACTGCTGTCACAAGACGGGGGGGGGGACCGGAGAACAGGTTGGGGCTGGCAGGCTTCCGCCACCCAGCCCGCCCGTGCTGCTGCCCAGCCTGCCTGTGCAGGCAGCTCACCCCTCCCTGAGAAAGCAAGGCAGATGAAATGGAGATGCCGTGCGAGAGACTGGATCAAACGCGTCTTTGAGCATTGGTATCCAAAGTCAGTATTTTACGCTGTTTTTCCATGAAGTGTGCACACAGGGAGCTTTGTTGGATTTTTTAATCAAGCCCACTGATATTTCTGGAAAAATCAGGCAAGATTTTTTTTCATTTATAACATGGAAGCAGTATACTTCAGGCTAATTACAGGCAGAGAAAAAGAAAGGGCTTTTAATTTACATAGATTATACTAACTAGTTAGTCTCATTGTGAGAAAAGGGTGATTGGTACCTATGGACAGGAGAGAGGGATTAACAAGAGAAAACATGATAAAATCATCTTTCGTCACGCATAATACCCACAAACCCCATGCACTGCTACTAGAAAACACTTTCAGGTTTTGTTCCTAGGTTTCTGCAAATACAGATGTGGTTTCAGAAAACAGAAAAATGAACACCTCAAACCAAGGGCGTGATCTGATTACACTGAACTGATTTTAATACTTCATGGAGACAGGTGACAGGTTTTCTCACTGAGATCTGCCCTGAGGGGTTGCTCTCACCCGATGCAATGATTTGCATCGTGGTTTTTGCAGGATCCTCTTCATCTGGAGCTGAGCAGGTTTCTGGTAGCAGCTTTTGCAGTTCTGGCCACTCCGATCGATGAAGGGAGTTTGGTGAGCCAGCTTGCAAGGGGTGTTGGCCAGTACAGTTATGTACTGAACGTCAATAAACGGAACTTGGCATAAACGTTCTTGTCAGCTGCTGAGCAGATCACCCGGTGAATATTTTATCATTTTTGAAGAGACACCTCCACGGAGGAGATAATACACCCGCTCAATTACCCAGCCAGCTGTGCCTCAGCTGAATGTGCAAGACCAGCCTAATCCCAGCCCAGGTCACGACCGTTCGCGATGTCTCATCGATTCAGCATTACGCTCAGATGCACTGTCAGCACATGCCTGGGAAAGAAAGGAATCAACATCTCCCCACGCCCAGCCGCTGCAGCACCGGCCTCATGATCACGTGCTGCAAAAATCAAAACTCCGAGACACCAGTGTGCCTGGCACTTATTTACTGGGTGACGCGCTATGTGCGTTTTGCCCTTTTGATTGCCCAGTTTCCTGTTTTCTTCCTGCATGGATAGTTCTCTCCCTAACAACTTGCTACGATTTATTATTCCAGCACAGGAAGAGAAAGAAAAGAGACTGCTCAAATGAAAAGAAAGCAGGGAGGATAAATGGAAAGGGCCATGGAGGCAAACGTAGGTCTGAAACTTAAACTCAGTAGAAGGAAAAGAACGGGGATGTTTACCCTTTAGTTCTGTTGCAGCTACCCTGGGATAAAAATACAGCCAGAGGAGAAGGTTAGCCTTCTCTCAGACATACACGGGCAGCTGCTCATCAGCTGCACAGCCGCTGGCAGGCGGCCTCAGTGCTGCTTTCAGCCTCTTTTCTCTCTACTCCTCAGCAGTCGAGCGGTTTTGGTCGTCAGTTTTGATTGAGAACTTGGTGGGGAGGAAGGTTCTCTTGCTTTTTGGTTTACAGAGCGCCTGGAAATAATGCAACTGAAATAAAACTTTATAATAATTGTCGATGGGCTTCCTGTGTCCACGAGTTTCCTTCTGAAATGCTCTATTATATGGTGAAAGAAACGTGACCAAACCTCATAACAGCACTGAATCAGTAAACACAGGTCCCCTCCAATTCTTCCTGTGACTAGAGAGCAACTAATAGCAAAATGGCAGCAGTATTTATGCTTAATCTTTGCACAAGACATTGTAATTTCTATATAAACACAGAAGTTTATTTAATCTACAGGAGAGTATTACCATAAATCTCCAAAAGCCAATGCAATTTCACATCACAGCTGATGTTTTCAGTATATGTTTCCTATTCTAAAAAAAACCCCTTGATGTCAGTCAGTGCTTCATGCTTGAATGAGGAAAGCAAACTGCAATACCAGCGAAAATGGCTGAGCAGAAGGAATGTTAAGAGGGCTATTGAGAAGAACCTGCATTAACAATTCTTGCATTGCTGTGCTATTATGGTAAAAGATTGTATGCGCTTGGGCATACATGTATCTAGCAAAACTGGACACCTCCATATGCAGCAATGAACTGTTCAGAGAGTTCTGTGGGCAGCCCTATCTATGTTTCTTCTGCAACTTATCACCAGCCTCATAGACTGATATATTACAGAGATATATCTACAGAGATATACAGAGATTCTTCCTTTGTATGTGGGAAAAACCACCTATGACTCGGCAGCTCTGAAGCCACCTTTATTTAATTTGATTTTTGGATTTTAAGCAAAAGCAAGCGTATTCCAAGACATGTGCTACAGCCTCAAGGAGTTCTCACCATTTTGTTTCAGCATCAACTTCCCAGACACCCTAAGCTGGTTTAAGTGTCTAACAGCCCAGCATTTATTTTAAACAGCTTTATGTCACTGCATGCATGCTGTGCAGGAAGCTTTCACTAGTAATTAAAAAAAAAGTAAAAATCAACTTAATCATTAAAACCAAAACTTAGAATCTACTTCCACTGTGATTCCTGAGATTGCAACTTTCCCTAGCAGACACATGAAGCAATCACTGTAATAGCGTCAGAAGGCCCTTGGTGGCACCCCAGGAAAGCACATCTAAACCACTTTCGCCCTGGAGGAACACACATTAACATAGACACAGAACTTTGAAACACAAAGTCAGTTCCAGATGAATGTCCCAAGTGGATCACTTGTCACTAAGCATATGAACAACTCTTACCAGGCTGGAAAATCATATCCTCCTTGCTCAGATCTCAGAGCAACTACAATCTTTCCCTGGAGGCCCTCGCAAAGCCAGCCTTACCCGGCGAAGGTGGCTGGGGAGAAGAATAGATCACTCCCTGACTTTGCTCCATCTTTGACCACTTCTTCCCAAAACAGAAGGACTGCAGAAGATAAGGTAGCAGGTATCAGAACTGTAGCACCACACTTGATACCACATGGTGGTATTTCTAAAACATGTGTTTCCCAGCATCGCTTTATTAGAAAACACTATTAGGTGTCACTCAGAAGTAGGTTTTAGATCTCCGGGACGTGGTGAGAAATGTAAGTGAAAAAAACGAGGAAGAAGCATTTTAAAAAGAACCCAGTATGTATTTCGTAAATGCCTGTCTTCATGGTTTCTTTTCCCCTTTATTCACAAAGGTTGGCGGTAGCTTTTCAACAAACACTAACTAGCATGAGGGAAACAAAAAATGCTGCAGAAATCAGATTTTAAGTCCACTGAAAAAGAAATCTTCATGCAACTTAGCATGAAAGAAAGAAATAAAGCACGGTCATGTTCCCTGTGAATGTAAGTGAAGGTGGCTTCTTCTAAGGTCTCTGATATATCTAAACCAATCGATTCATGGATCAGATCTCCACCATGAGGCCAACCCTTCTCCTCCAAAAAGTGAAGTTTCAGGTATGGGTCCTTGTTTGTTTTCAGAGGAGCCTTAGTTAGATAGGTTCGGTTTTGTAAATTGAATCTTTGCAAATGATTGGTTAAGAGCCAGAAACTGCAGTTAATCTCTAATATGTAAAAACTGATTAATTGGTATTATGCTTAAGAGATACATGGGAGTATTTTTTTATTTCATCAAGGAGATTAATTAAAGAGCAAATATTGCATAAGTGTTATTCAGAACCTAGAGTTTTTGTCATCTTGGTTTTCTGAAGTGGATACCTCCAGTTGTCTCAGAATGATGTGTTTGCCGAGTGCCCTTATGCAGACCATCAGTTAATCATTCACTATAGTCAAACTTCACTGATTCAACTCATCACATTTGCTTCCCTATAGTCCTTCAAAATATTTTGAAAGTTACTTTCCTGCCTGGATTATGTAGGGGGTAATAAGCTTATTTATTCCACTGTTAATGTTCAGAAATAGATTCAATAGCAAAGATGAAAAACACCACACTAAGAAAAAGACAAAATTCCATTCTACTTAGCAGTCACAGATCAGAGGAGGAAATGACTGTTATTGAAGGGAAAAGAAAGTTTCCTACGTGACAGTTACATTCATTTCTCACTGGAGTTTAGAGAAGCAGCACTTCATGTGTAAGTGGAAGCATTTCTTTTCATGATTTTCCTTTCCTCAAGAGTACTTGTCTTCAGAAACTCATGACCCACTACTGATAAGTGCAGTCATTCAACTGGCAGATCAGAGAAACTGTTATTCTTACGAGACCTTTGGGACAAGCACAGTCTATTTAGGAAGCACCAGCACATGGAAACCAAATGCAAAACTTTTTTCCTTCCCAAATTTAAATAAACCAGTTCATTTTCACAATGAAGATGAAAGCAAGCAATGACTGGAAAGCTTTATCACTGTTGAGAACCTCCGTTTACCATCCATGTAATACAGCACCAAATCACATATTTAGATACACATAAGACTCATTAACAACAACAGGAGCTGTAACTTAGACAGGACCTAAACAGGGAAATCTAGATAGGGTATTTTACTGATAACACATGTGTACTAGTATCTTTAAAAACAATACATCTTGTAATAAATGCAACTTCAGCTATCAGCAGGAATATAAAAACAAAGAAAGCTCATAAAAAATTCATCAAGAGCTTTTCCGGGAACACCTCAGGAGCTTTTGGTGTGTGCATGCGCATTTGCTACATCTTCAGAAAGGAACAACTTCGGAGAAATCATGCATTCCCCAACAAGACATACACTATTATGGAATCATTTTCTACTTTATAATATTACTTCTAAAGTAAGTGAAAGAAGAAACAGCTCTACAGAAGATAGGGGCACTGCAGTGGAATCACAAAACCAGATTTAACATAATTATTGAAATATAACAGGTTTTAAATTTCTACCAACATGCCTAACTGCAACTTACACAAAATTCTAATGTTTACAGTGTCATGTAAGGCAATTCTGGGTGAAGCTGCTACTTAAGAAGACTGTGTAACTATTGAGTTATCTGCATGACCTAACTTAACCTGTCTCCTCCTTGATTAGTCAGAACTCAGAAGAGAGGATGTTCAGCCAGAACAGTCAGCAAGTTTTAATGGATACAAATAGCTGTATTATCACATTTTATTTCTAAAAAAAGTCAGAGGCTGATACCCCTTTTGTGAGCTACATTCACATTTACGGTGCATATGCTTTGGAAAGTTTTTTGCTTTTCATTTCCCATCTGTTCATAAAAAATGCCTGCTTTTCCCAGCAACTTTTATTAACCTTGGCCTTTGTAACCAAATGCCTTTTCCTGCTGCCCATTTTTTTGCAGTTTGAGTGCTAGCAGGCTTTGTCCTGGTGTCACCCTGCAGTAGATCATCTTGTTTTCATCAATACAGAATATCAGTAATACCTTAGGTGCTACCAAGCTCACAGTAATGCCAGCTTCCAAGATTCAAAAGCATTTAGAGACAGGTCTCTGTCCACCCCCAGTTCCAGGGCAGCAAGAATAAAAAGCAGCTACTGCATAGGGAGTTTACACAGTCACTCCCCTGGCAGCATTTTGATTTTGTCTCCCATTTTGAATGTACAGACTATTGCCATTTCCTTCTGAACATAAGCCTTTAGAGGACCACCAGCTGACCTCCATATTCATTTCCTCCATAGCTTCCCCCAAGCCATGTGGATGCTCTCCATTACAGGCTTAGCAAGTCAGCTTAATAGCTAAATTCTAACCGGTATTTCCACTCTGTGGCTTGTTAAATAGCCACTGGGATGAGAAAGGCTCTTCCTTTTAAAAAAGTGTGTAGGGAGATTCAGGTTTAAAGAATTCATCTATAAACAGCACAGGGACAGACTCAACTAAACAGTAAGTAATTTTGATTATTCTAGATACTTCATCTTGTTTTTCTTTCAAAAATTGTTTATGAAATGCAAGCTTAAGACTCACTTTATCTACAAGGAAATTCAGCTTCAGTAACTTGGACTACAAGTGTTCCCTTGCATGCAAGGCTATCAGACTCAGGAGAGATACTTACGCATGAAAGCCTATGGGTCCGTAAATTCTCAACTGGTACTACTTAAGCTGCAGAACTAGCCTCCTTCCCCTCTGTCCCAAATGCAAGAGGGAGTGGGTCAGCACCCAAACAAGGCAAGTCTTCCCCTCACCAAGCTGTTCTTGGTATTATGAACTCATCCTCCCCTGCAGAAACCACTGGCACCCAAAACACATCTAAACAACAGTACATAACAGCTAGTAATCATGTTTCAGCAGCAGATACCTGCAGAGGAGAAGAGTCCTCTCAGAAGACGAGGTACAAGGCACAGCATAAGTCACCACAGTGCAGTCAGCCATCAACTACCCAGGGATTAACAGCAGCCCAACTTTCCATAGGAACAGCATTCCTTTCACCCTCCCCCCCTTTTCCCCCAAAGCTGGTGTAGGGGGAAGATAGTATTAAGTGCACTACATATCTCAGGAAACAATCTTTCTCTTTGAACAGCCCAGGTGCTTTAGGTGTTCCTGCTATAGCTTATAAAGCTCAAAAGCAGACAACTGCTCTAACTATGGAAGTCTTAACTACAGAAGTATGGTACTTTGACATGCCATAAGAAAACATTAATGGTATTAAAAGTAAGCAGAGATCAGATGCTGTGCACAAGACATAACAGAACTGAAGATCTTTGTTACAAAGAACCAGAGACTGTATCACCTCTAGGTCACAGGACTAAGCCAAAGTTCACTTACAGACACATTCTAGGGAGCAATTAGTTTCACAGAATGAGGGTCAGATTTTCCAATCACTTCTGCTTCAGTTGATAATACATTTTTCCACTTCCAATTTTAAATAAGTTGTCACAAATACCACACTATTTTACAACAGCTGTTAGCCAGATAGGACTGCATTTTAGTAACTGATGAAGAGAGGCATGCATATAGGCTTCAGTTAGTAATATGATTTAGGATGCCTATTTGATAGGAGACCAAGTGGAAAAAACAGACCAAAAAGCCAAGTCATCTGTACACACTGTAATTTAAGTGTTTATTTAAAAAGTAAACCTTTGGGCACATTGCAATTTAAAAAAAGGAAAAATACAAAGAAGCTGTTAGATTAAGCAGTCAAAAGCTAGCAATATTACAAGCTGTTTACATACCGACATTTACATTAATTTCAAACAAGTGGCATATCACCAATAGGTAAAACATACTTCAAAAGTTTAAAAAAAATAAAATCAAGTTGACTTTTGAAGGATACAAGTCTACCACATGTGTGAACATGGGTTTGGTCATTTAGTTTAAATCCCCTCTTGCACTGAAATGTTCAGTCTTCAGATTATACAAGTGGATAGCTAGCAGCTGTTGCTATTCCACAGTGGTTCTTCCTGTCCTTGGCCATGTAGATATATCCTTTGTCTCCCCACTTCTCACCCCAGCTGAAAACAGAAGGGATTGATTGCATATTCAGAAGGGACTTATTCACCCCCCCCAAGTGTTTAACTGCAAATTGCCACCTTCCATTATTTGTGGAGAAAAATCAAGACAGCTGCAGCCAAACTAAAGTGCTTTCCAGCAATTTCACCCCAAGCTCAGAGAAATAAAGGGTGCAGCCATACTCTTGCTAGTTAGAGACCTTGATGTGCAATCCTGGATCACAGGTGCCTGAAGCTCAGACATTGCTCCCAGACAACTTTAAAGGAGGATCCAGACTGCAAGCAGCATCTGAGGGTGGTGCCCCAGTAATGCTGAGAACATGAGACAAGCTCATGTGACATGCCCTTTGGCATTAATTTATTGTTTTCCCTCTAAACTAGGAAGTAAGTCCATCCTTAAAGTTGAAGTGCCACCCTATTTCACATAAGCAAGCAGCACTCCACTTCCAAAGAATCCATTACACAACCTGTTTTCCTCCTGCTCCCCTCTGTGCCAACACTTTAACATCTGCTAGCTTCATAGGCTGTTCCAGTACTGAGCTCCCCGAATTAACTGAAAAAGCCAAAGAATAAGTTTGCTGCTTTGGGCCTACTTTATTAGGCTGCCATTAGCATGAGTTAGATTTAACTTTTGTCATACAATACAACCCGAGAACAGCCTCCCGATTTTCCACATGCAGATTTTCATTACTGTTGTCTCCCCACCCCCCACTACAAGATACAAACTACCTTCCCTTCTCCCCTACCCCCAACAGGTACAAGGCAGAGAGAGATCTTACCTGTTCTTAACAATCCAGTATTTCTTCCCATCTACATCTTCCCCCTCAAAGCCATAACCTACAACCAGAACACCATGGTCCAGGTCTTCGCTGCTGCAGTCTGGTTCATAGTAGATACCTGCAAAGGTGTAAGTTCACATGTGAACAAGCTCATCTGCAGGAAACCCTTATCCCCCAGCAGAAGGTTTGTGTTTTTCAAATTAAATGTTCCACAGCTTCTTCAGAGTCAGAGAAAGGAGTCATAAGTGAAGTGTACCATGGCAGAAACTGAGGGACAAGTACGCACATTTGCAAGAGAAGTAGTGTGGAGAACCTGGACTCCCAATTATGTCTTATGTCACAAGATCATAGCTGATTTTTTTCACCTATTAAACTGAAGGGTAATGAATACTGTGTATTCAAAAAAAGAGTTTGCTGCTAATAAATTATTTTAACAAATCCCCACCTGACTGATAGAACTGGAACGAACTGTGGCCTGCATCAATAGCAACAGAGACAGGACCCACAGCTGCTACTGCTTTCATGAGAGCTCTTTCATGTCCTTGAGGGATGTCAACAAAGCCAGTATCATTAGCAGCATTGTACTCTGCCTTGTAGCGACAGTCTTCATCATCCTAAAGAAAGAAAGCCCTAGTTATTACATAGTTCTCCTCTTAACACACAGGTAAGCACAGGAACTACCAGACATTCTGTGACTGCTGCCTTAGAAACAAGGCACTGAAGAGGATAGAATTGCTTCAGCAGTGCCTTGAAAGGAGAAGAGCAGAGGGAGAACACAGGAGCTGCTTTTGACTCTCTCAAAGTTACAGAAAAAGCAAGGACTGTGGGGTCCAAACGGAAAGCTTTACTGGAATGCAAAGGACCGTCACATCATGGAACCCTGCCTCCTTTGGTGGGCAGGACAAATCTCTTTTCAGGGAGGAAAGAAGCCCAGAATGCATTAATGGACAGTGGAAAAGAGCCAAGTATTCATTAATTACAAAGCAATCCAGAAACTGGTCACTGAGCAAGCACTTAAAATCCACAGTTTTAATCTGTCATTTTGAAAAACTGTGCAGAATGATTTGGAAGTTAGTCATTTGTATTACTTGACCTTATATACAGGTAACACATCATTCATGTATTTTGTGCTTCTTTATTTTTTGTAGCGAAGCCTGAACTGTTGGTGCCACAGGCATTTAAATCAGGAGACAGGCCTAGTTTAGAAGCTGGGCCATGTGAAATTGAAACAGATTAAAGTACATCCCTCCCTTAGCTGTGTGGTAAGATTAATACTAACATTGCCTCACTCCAACTAAAGGAACACACAGTACACCTCAGTTGCTTACTTTTTGTACCCAGCAAGTTAGGCACTTCCTATAACCAACTGGGATCTCTGGAAGAGCCATGATGAGGAAAAATTGAGATTACAGGGATGCAAGTGAACACAAACCCAAATCCAAAGGCTTCTATGTTGCTCACAAATGGCATTGCTCTTGCCCATTCAGTCAACACAAAATAAGCCACAAGACAATACTCTTTAGTGAGCAGAACTTCAAGTAGTAAAGAGCCCAAACCATGGGCTCTCAAGTGATACCACAATTTACTCCTACTTTTTTGACCTCTCATGTCTGCTTAACTTGTGGTAGATCATTAGAGGCATTTTAGAAGTCTACCCATTATCTGCATTTATGCACATTTACTGCAGAAGTAGAACTTAAGGCATTGCCAACAACTATTTTTAAAAAACACATCACACTAGCTGCAAGAATTAGCTGTCTGTGGGTAGCAACCCCACAAAAGCTCAGTTACAGGAAGCTGAATTCCACCCCTATGACAAAGTAGCACTGTTGACAAGGGCTGGATTCTGGTTTGGTGTGTCAACCAAGATAAGGCATGATCCCTGACAGTAGGGCAGCAGTAGGAGGGAGGAATAAAATTGTTTGCTCTGGTTTTTCCAACTGGTTTGGTAAGATTTTGACCTCAAATACCAATGCAGTATGTGATTCCTCCTGGGGCTATCAGTCATTCTAGTTTTCTTAGGAAAGATGCAACAGGAAGAACAGACATACTGATTGCTACTTAGACTTTTTTCTTTCTAGGTATGAGTTTCCCAACACATAGTTTGTCCACACAAAGTACATGACACCTGCAATACAAGTTCAGCTATTGCACTTACCTTTGCAGTGTATGGGTAGGACTCCTCTGAATCAATTCCCCCATTGTCCTGCACATACTGGAAAGCCTGGTCCATGAGACCACCATTGCAGCCTTGATTCCCTTCAGGACGAGAGCAGTCCACCAGATTCTGTTCACTCAGTGAAACAAGTTTGCCAGTTTTTCTGAAGTGCTGCCCTTCAAGAGCTCCTGTTGTGCTGAAAGCCCAGCAAGAACCACACTGACCCTGAAGCAAGAAGTGAAATCAGTTACAAATCCAGAGAGCTTAGGCAATTATGGTTACCTTACCACAGATCTAAACATGAAAAACACAAAAGCCACAAAAGTCCAACTTCAGTTTCACACACTTAGCATATACACATAAAGATACTACAGCCTTTTCAGTTTAGACATTTAGTACAGAACTCCTCAAAAATCCTAAAGGAATACAGCAATTTTATCAAAATGCCACTTAATTCAGTAAGCTTCCTTCATTAAACAAGTCCATAGTGTTTTTCCTCTAAGGAAGTGGAGGCAGCATTCAGAAAACTGAACCTGTAACGGGTTAAAAATCCACCATGAGAGAATACCTGGTCTTTAACTGGAGTTACATATCCCTTCTCTCTCCAGTCTACTGATCGGGGCACTTCCAGGAAGCTGGGCTCAAGAAACTGGGATCCTCTGTACTTCCTTTCTGACTTCTTGTGGGTATAGCCATTCATCAGCTGTCTGAACTCATCAGTTGTCTGAAGAAAATTCAAGACATGCTGTCACCACCTCTTACACACTGCTGTTTAGAACTGTATGTTTCATGCCTCTGTACATACCATGTCACCAAACTGATTCATTCCCAACTTGTAGGTGTGTTTCCCTAACGTGTGATCCAGATTATGGAGTTCAATCATTTTCAGATTCTTCTCCCACACCACTCTCCTCCAGCTTTCCTCTCTCTGAGGGGCCAGAAAACAACATACTTCAAGGAGAAAGTTCAAACAAAGTTCACTTGCACAACAATGGGCTTTGTTATGGCTTGTATACTTGGGCAAGTGTAGACGACTCAAACAAGAAGTTTGAACACTGTTTAAAAGATGGCCTTTTTGCCACCCTCATAACAAAAAAGTGTACAGTACAGCTGAGTCGATACACAAACACAGGAAAGGGACCGAGGAGGAGAGGGATCGTCCTTCCCAAGCACAGACCACAGCCAGCATTAAAACAGAGGTGTCATGACTCAGCTGACAGGGCCCTGCTGACGGCACTCAGCATTTGCTGAGCTCGTATCCCCGGGCGCTCACCTCATGGTAGTCCTTGTTGTGCCACGACTTCCACAGCTGCCAGTGGCCGTCCAGATCGGGGTCCGCTCTCGGAGCGCCGAAGGCCAGTCCCAGGCAGAGGCCGAGCGCGGTCAGACACAGATTCATGCCGGCAGATCTGCCGGGAGCGGAGGGGCAGCGGTCAGACACGGCAACGCGCGCTCAAGCCGCCCTGCGCTCCGCGGCCCTCAGCACGCAGAGGGATGCCAGGCCCGAAACGAGCCTGCTTGTCCAGGCGCAATTTATGCTCCTCCNTCCTTCTTATAGCGCCGCGGTCGTGCCCGCCCCGCCGCGCCGATTGGCGGCCACGCCGGGCCTCGCCCCGCCGGGCCGCC
>VXBL01005522.1:72933-120641 GCA_013400195.1 Aramus guarauna
CGTCACCCGCCGCCAGGCCATCAAACCGGGGCAGCCCCGGTGGCCGGAGCTCCTGAAGACGATGTGGAGCCGCCCTGGGGACATCCCGCACCAGTGAAGCCGCTATGTTGGGCAGTGTTTGTCTAAATATTTACTGTGAGTGCCGGCAGGCTGGAGATAGTGGCAGCACACTAAGCCGGTTGGAGTTTAACCTAGGGAGTGCTTAAATCGAGTAAACGGCAGCCTAAAGAAAACCAAAATCCGGATAAAAAAGGCAAAAATGGCGAGGTGTTTGCAGTTGCAGACTCAGCCCTGGGCCCACGTTCCCACTGATGGCTCTCGCCCCAGCCAGGCCGGCGAGGCAGCTCCCGTGCTGTGGCGGTGGTCCCCGGCCCTGGGCACCCAGCCGTAGGCCAGCGGGGCGGCGTGCGCCTGTGCCCCCTCACAGGGGTGGCAGACCGTGCCGTGGCCGGGGAGACCCGCTGCCGTTGCAACCGCGTTGCAGGGTTTGTTAAACACGGCAGTTTTGTTGAACACGCTGGCACAGTGCGTGTACGAAGGAGCATCTCCCACTGGCATGGCGGTCCCAGCAGCATGGGGGTTACACCAGTACAAGAAGCGTTTCCAGGAAAGTCCTTTTTATTCCCCCCCATAATTTAATGTCTGAAAACTGCTTTTTCCTGCCTCTGGACCCAAGGCTAGTAAGAGTCAGCCAGCTATTTTACCACCAGTGTGGCTAGTGTTTGTATGCGTAGCATTCAGTAATCTCTACTGCAAAACTGTGACACCAAGAGCTGCAGAACATGTGAGATATTAATAGATTTACACATGGACTTAGTCCACACCTAACCAGGACTTTGATTTTTGACAGGGAAGTTGCCTCTAGTAGTAGAATAACTGCAAGAGCTATGTGACATTGCCTCTTAAACTCTTGTAAAGCCAGCGTTGCTGGTGGCTTTAGCTTGCAAACTTGAAAGCACGTATTTAGAGTGAAAAGCAAGGTTTGTAGACTGTTGCACAACAGTGAAAAGGAAGAAATCATATGATATGTGCGGCTCCCTTTTTTGGTGTCTTAAGACACACAGTGTGTCATTAAAAGAAGCAATAAATGTAGCAGTCTTTGACTTAAGGAAGCCCCATAGAGCCAAATACATAAAGTTGGAGGGGTTGTCTTGTCTTTTGAAAGTAGCCATGCAAGTCTCCTGCCACTGAACTAGTGTACTGAGTCTCAGAAAATGTGTAAATACACCCAGCAATGGTGCTTCTTGATAGTCGGTAATCATAAGCAAGCCTTGTAAAACCTCTGAGAAAAAGAAGGTATTTTCAATCTAAACTACTGGAGTGAAAGCTTGGTTATGAACACTCAAGACTGATCTATCAGGATAGTTGATACATGTGCAGCCAGGCCACTTTGAGCAGGAAGGTAAAATATGAAAAAGACTTCTTCAAAATAGGACTGCAGCAAGTGCACACTGGATGCATTACGATTTTTAGGAATTACTTGCTTATAATTTTAATATTTACTTGCTTTGCAAAGCTGTGTTATCAAATTTCTGGTGGTATTTACAGCTGAAATTTCTGCAAGTTCTTGTTTTGCTTTAAGTTGTTGTATGGCTAGTGGCTGACTGACCAACCAGCCATCATGGAAACATCTTCTGAAAGGAAGAAAGAGAGTTTGACATACACTGCAACAATCAACATTGCATGCTTGCACAAATTTGAATAATTAACAGTGTGTGTAGGTTTGAAGAATTAAACAAGATATCCTTTCCAGCATGAAACTTTTCACTTTCTAACCAATTCATGTGTAAATACCTCCTGAGAGTTAGATGAACTTCATATAATTTGACTAACTCATAGTTAGTTTTTTTTTGTTTGGGGGGTGGTGGTGGTTTGTTTTTTGTTTGTTTGTTTGTTTGTTTGTTTGTTTTTGAGTTGTGCATGATTTGAAAAGTTTCTGCCTAACAGCTTTTTGCAGACATTTTCTGTGCAATGGGACCTCTCCATCCTATTACTGTTAGCTTTGTTTCTGCAACTGTGTCTGGTATCAGCCGAGCATTGAAAAGCTACAATTAAGTTCTCAATGAGCTATGGATGAGGACTTATTTTCTAAAAGGCCAAGATGTTTAACTGGCATGACAAGAAGTAAGGTCAAAACTACAGAAGGTCTTGCACCATAAATCACATGTCTGCTGCTCTGTAATGCACCCTGAGATGCACCAGGACAAACCAATGCTTTTCCAATGGTATGAAGTCATGCCTCTTTGAGGAAGTTACTGTGCAGTCAGCTAGCATGTGATACCACTGTGCTACCTTTCCTTGTGAATATTGTTAGTGCATATACACACACAAATGCTGGATACTATTTTCACTATGAAGAGAAGTTCACCCTTCAAGTTTATTTAATTACCACACACAGGGAAATGTTAACTGAATTTGTTGAAATTCTTGAAGGAGACAGGAAGACTTTCACCTTCAGCATATTGACTTTCAACCTGCAATGAGTCATAACTGTTGTGTGGACATATCAGTTCCCCAGGTATTTTGGGAAGGAAGCCTGGGAGTCCAGGTGCAGAAACATAGGCATATACAAGGGAAATCTGTATGGCAACAGCTATGGGCAGAACCTGGTCATTACAAGAGTGCCATTTAGAAACCTGTGATAGGAAGCTGGCCTAGGACTACCTCAAACTCCAGGACAAACATCTCCTCTTTGAGAGTTGTATTATATTGTCATCAATGTGAAGACTGCCAGCCATGCTGCAGAGACTGTTCATGACTTCTGTCTAGGTAAAAATGTCATACTGCACAACTGCTAGACATCCCTCTGTCCCGGCACTGTTCCTACTGCTCCTGTCTGTGGACCATGATGCCATACTGCAAGCCCAGCGTGGTGGTGGTCTGCTGAAGTGAACAGAGGGTCAGCGGCAGCAGTTAGAGGTAAGTAATGGGCAGATTCTGCTAGAAATAGTTTTCCATCAAACTGTGCAACCTCGTGACACCCTGCTGCAGTCACACCAGCCACAGCAGTCTTTGCTCTGTTGAAAACATCTCTGTGGGGACTAGCAACTCTTTGGGGGGGTTGAGTGCAAAGCATTCCTTCTTGGTTAGCAGAAAGAAGGGGTGAAATCAAGAGCTCCTTCGGTTCCTCTGTTAAAAGCTCAAGTGAAGCCATGCCGTCCCGTCCAAAGGAGACCTAGATAGCCATGCTAATCACAGTAGTCACAGTCCTTTCTGCAATAACCTAAAGATCAAAACTTTGAAGGAAGAAGATCCTTGTTTGTTAATTTAAATCTCTCCTTTTTGGAGCATAACTTTCCAAATTGCTTTGAAAAAATAGCTTTTGAGGAACTCTATATATGCAAAAGTCCAACTATTTTGCCAAAGGCTTGCCACTCTTCTCAAGATGCAGGAACAACGCCTTTTAATAACTGGTCTTGTTTCCATTGCAACAGCCAAAAGATTGCCAATCACCCTGTGGCTATCTGGCCCTACAAGATACCAGATAACAGAGGCCATGCATTTCTCAATAGTCCCAAGAACTTGCGTAGTGGTGTGTTGCCTCTGCAGTTGGAGGGGTGAACTCACCATTGATCTCCAGGGAACCATCTCATCAACGTGAAACTCAGCTGCCAGGTGTGCAGCACAATTTTCCCTCTGTGGAACCCCTCTATGTATTTGAATCCAGGATTTCTGAAACTTGTTTTGTACTTTAAATAATTTTTCTTCTTTGTTCTCCTGGTACAAATGTACCAGAGCCAACCTGCATCTGCCAGAAAAAGACCCAAAAATTAGGAATGCAAAGCTGCATTTGTAATGCAAAGGTTTGGAATGCAAAGCTGCAGCAGGCTGGCAATGTATCAAAAAACCCCTATGCAATGTAAACAGAATAAACTATGTCACATGTAACTGTGACAAAAGTGTGTGTACAAGCAGCTCCCACAGACCAGCTATCTCAAGGTAACTCATGCGCCATGATGCTTACTGAAGTGAAAACAAGTGGTTTGTTTGGATGTCATCTCTCCAAACAGTAAGGAAATGACATTTTATTTAGGAAATGCATTACTATGAAGACTAAATTCAGGATCTTTATTCCTGGAATACAAAAAGCTGAACTGGCTTACTTAAAAAGCTATGACTGTGAACGTGTTTATTTATACCAGGTTAAAGTTCTCTGACTTAAATCTGGTTTCTATCATTTTACCTTACTACACCATCACTTAATAATGGAATTCTACAGCAGCATGGTCTTAGTCAAGGTGTATCTTAAAGTATTATCCACCCTTAAATACAAATTACTGTAGTTCACAGCAAGCTTTCACTGACCAACTTTTATCAGATGCTAAAAAAAAAACCAAAAAAAGATAAATTCCGGTCACATTAGGTACTTCTGTTCAGCTAAACATTGATCTAGTTTAGAAAAACACAGGTATATTTCAGAGAGCACTGTGCTGATTTTACATGCCAGAGTCTGGTTTATGTGTAAGAAATGCCAGAGTCATATTTGTGTTTAGGAAAATGATACTTTAAAAAAACAGGTTAGCTTTCTTGTATTTTATGGCAAAGATTCTTCTTACAGAAAGAAAGCACAGTAAATTTCCAACACCAGAGTGAATTTCAGGGTGTGAAAAGGCAAATTATAGAACAGATATCCCTATGCCATTATAGAAGTGCTACATAATTTTAGTGAGAGTTTCAGAAAAGTTTTAGGAACTGCTGAAATTTTTATCTAACTTGATTTGAGCATGGCTGGCAGAAAGGCTACCAAAAAAGCATGAGAATTTTTTCTTCTTCCTCACAGCTTGATGAAAAGTAACTAGCCTCTCTCCCCAATTTGGGCATTCCTCAACAAAGATCTGAGGCGGCTCTGGAGTTTATAATGTCCCTCTGGCATTAACAACGTTCATAAGTACCCACTTAAAAATACTCAGCTTGGGTTCTCCCCAGTAAGAAATCAGATTCAAACTGTGCTTCAGCTGGAGCACCCATAATGGAAGTTAGTGCATCATTATTAGATTAGAAAAGTAAGTGGCATCTGCTTCAAGGGACATAGACAGGGTTCTGTGAGTTTTCTGAAAACCTGGGAGATGGCTGTCTGGGGAGCAGTGACACAACCTTTCTGAAACACCTCTTTTTTTTCAGCAGTCTTGTGATCTCCCAGAATCATCATTTCCTCACCCAAGTGCAAGATAAGAAACTGCATTCCAGCTTCCCTGCTGGCCCACAAGGCAAAGGCGACTTCGTTTGCATCTCAATGTCTTACCTGGTCACAGGATTTGGGGAATGATGCAAGGGATTGCTTGCCTTGCAAGAAAGACTGGGTGGAGGTCCTAGTATTGCCACTACTTCAGGGTTACGGTTTCCCCAAAGCAATATTATTTTCCTGTGAGGTTTTCTGATGAAGTTATTTTTGTATGTGTGGAGAAAAATGAGTTGGTTTTGTTTCTTTTTTCTTTTACCTTAGCTTGTATTTTTTTAGAGAGGCTGATGAGTCATACTTGAAGTCAGCTTTGAAGCTTTGACCATGGTATAATTCATATACTTAAAATTTCAAACCTCAATTTTATTGATTTCTCATTCTTTACTCAGTGTCTCCTCCTGATTTCTGGTGACTAGTAAGTTCTGAGTTTCAGGAGATTTGTGATTTTAAAAGCCAACCTGGGGAAATAGTGGGAGGATGTGAGGAAGTCATATTAAATTGCTGATGCAGAAGTTCACAAATATAGAATAATTTCCACATTGTATTGATGTTTCTCTAAGATTTAAAGGACATTGATATTTTTCCCCCTCCTACTAAAAGGGATTGGGGTTTTGTCAATTTTTACACAAAAGTACTTACTATTTCCTGACTCTCTTAATTTAAAATTTTATGGTAACATGTTGGGAGTTGCAAATCCTATCTGTATTGTAAAGTTCCCCTGACCAAGACCAGTTTTTTACTGCACATCTCTACTCTAGAGATCACATTGAAGGCATTTTAACAGAATTCAAAGAAGGCTTTGGGAAGTATTTCATATACTATTTAATATTTTAAATCACATTTTGAGTTAAACAAAGATTGATCCAACATTTGTATTTTGAAACGGAAGCAGTAATAAAGTTCAGAGAGGTATAAATCTTTAAGTGCTTGAGTACAGTGTTTGTGCTTCTGCAAGCTGTTGTAAACAGTTGCAGAGCATGAAAGAAAAGTCTGTTTGTCTCATGTTCTTGGAGCAGTGGTGTCTAAAGGGCAAGTTGACATGCTGGAAAGCATTTCCCATGATAAGGTTAGAGACTGTGAGTGATGTAGGGAATTATTTTTAAACTTAAAAGTTACAGGCTGCGCTTCATTAACAGATCATGTGAGGGAAGGTTAAACAAAAGCTGGTTGCAGAAGAGGAGAGAGGCAATTCAAACAATCAAATACCAGTTTAAAGTTTGTTTTCCTGAAAATGAGGTAAGAGGAAAAAGAGATGAGTGCATGTGCTTTTTGGGTAAGAGCAGTGGTGACTCACAACTGCTGTCATTCCTGCTTTACAAATTGGAAGGCTGAGGCAAAAAGAAGCAGTACCATGCTGTTGTGGCCACTGAAATCAAATGAATGACTTGTGGATAGACCACTCAACGGTCTTCAATACAGACATTAGTCGTGTTAAACCATAACGCATCTTTTTTCCCTCTTCTGCTAATCAAAATAAAAGCAAGGGCTAGCACATTTGTTTTGGTAGTGCAAACAGATGTGATACAAATTAGTGCAATACGCATTGCCTTGGCTGTCTCCCTTGAAGCACAGTCAGCCCATTGAACACCAGGATGCAGGTAATTGCTGTCAGACTTACATAATCATTTCAAATATTTTAATCACTGTTTAATCACTGTGGCAGACACACACTACACCAGGTCTTTCATAGGACCTTTCTGGCCAGCAAAGACATGCTTGATTGGAATCTTCTCACTATCAGCAGAGCAGAGTTTCTTTTGATCTCTCCCTGTTTGATCAACCCGTGGAGCATCCTAAATGTACACTCTGAAGCTTCAGGACAGCACAGCAGAAGGAAAGGGACTTCTGCACTGGTTCCTCATGGGGTATGGACTGTGAGTGTGTGCAGGGGCACATTCATCTGGATGTGAGATGATGGTTTAATTAGTAGCCAGTATGAAACAAGATATTTTAGGTAACTGCTTCACATCGCAGCAGTGTCTTGATGACTCCGTGACAAGGCCATACATAGTGCAGCAGCTGCAGAGCTGAGCGCTGAATGCTGCTTCCCTGACTTGTCTCATGAGCAGCTATTAGCTTATGCAATTTCCTCTTGCTCCATTTGGGAACATCCACAGGGATTTCACTAGACTTTACCCTTAGGCTTGCAGAAGAAGACAGTGACTGACACAACATCTGTACAATCAGTTCTCATCCCCATCACCAGAGTCTTCCTCTGGTCTTACAGCAGGTGATCTCTTAGGGTGTAGTCATGCAGTGCTAGAAAAGTGGGCTGGCATGGGGTGATCGCTATGGTGCCTATGGTAGCATACAGCTGTGCCGTACTGTGGCTCAGCTGCCTAAAATGTGGGCCTGCTGAAGTCCAAGCCTCACCACTCACGTCAGCATGCTTTACTAGCAGATTCCTCCCTCTCCAAGCAGAATTTCTGCAAGTCCAAGACTTGGGTATCAGCCAAGTAAGCTGTTCTACGCGCTGGCTTGCAACCAACTCATTACCTACAATACCCATGATTTAATGCAAAAATTTGACATTTACTCATCACTGGAAAGGTGGGATGAAACCCCTTTGCCCAGGCGCAGTCCCAAAACAGGGTGCCTGGGTTGCCTTCTGCTCCCTTGCCCCCTGACAGCCATCCCAAACACGTCCCATTAGCATGAAGGGCGGACAGCTGTGCACGGACTGCAATCCAAACACAGCGCTGGCTGTTTCCTCTACCCCAGTAAACTTTTTTTTTTTAAGGATTTTGTGTTTGACTAACCAAATAACTGTTCAAAACACAGGCTGTGTTTAAGGGAGGAGATTTTGGGCTCCTTTTGGCTTTCTTTAGTTGTCAAAGGCTGGGGCAGCCACACTGGGAGGGTCACAGGAGCCACTGCCTGACGTGTCCCTCCTCTGCACCGTGGGAATCAGTCTGGCTGGGTGAATGCAGGCTGCTCCAGCTACCTCCTCTGCTGAAAGGGGCTTTCCCTGCTGCAGGATTCAATTCCAATTTACAGGCCTCCAGTCTTGACACTCGGCTCTAGAAGTAGGTATGTTCACCACCAGCAAAAGGTCAATTGCCAAAGACTTTGATGGAGACAGACAGAAAGGAAGGAAGGGAGAAAGAAAGGAGGAAACAAAATATTCAACACTAGCACTCTAGAGCTTACCTATAAAATCTTATTTTGTGACTATCTCGACCATATGTACGGTGGCAAATATCAACGTAAATGTTAAAATATTTTTTCTAGTTATTCTTTTTTCCTAGCAAGAAGCAATTTTTGTTTGCATTACCAATAATTGTTTCACAAAATAATATAGACATAACTCATATGTAACATCACACAGATTGTTTACTGTATTGTTCAATGGGCTGAATTTCCTAAACCATTCACAGACTGTACATGAAAATGACTAGAAAGAAGGGTGAATGGAAAAACATGCTTTAGTGATGTTCTGCATTCAGTATACTAGGATCATTTAAAATAAAATGCTCCTTCATAATAGTATTAAAAATTTATCCCCTTGAAGCAGTAGATGAAACTAAAACTAGAGAATTCCTTGGTCAAATACCAGATTAGACTTGGTTGAGCTGGCTAGAAAGATTTCTAATTCCATATTTTTTCCCCTCCTTTCCTTTACTGCTCACCAAAAGGCAAGCCAAACACAAGTGGCAAAGTCCATCTGAGACTAGCCCATACTTCTTTCTGTATTTGGCTACATTTAAAAACTCTGTGTAAAACATTGCCCATTGCCCAATATTCCTGTCTTCAGTTGCCTGATGTGTCTGAAGGGGCTGAAAGCATTAAATCAATTTCTAAAGAGCAATCAAATAAAGGCTGGTAGGTGCAGATTTTCTTTTAAAAATAGCTTAGATAGTTCAGACTCAGATAACTGGCTGGCTTTCCATGTTTGCTTTTAGACAGGAATCGATATACACATGTTTTTAAATGATACCGGAATGGCTTGCACGGCTATGTCTGCATGTTTCAGCTCTGGCCATAACATGCCCTTTTCACCCGTACTCAGGGATAATTCCGTGCCTTGTGGATGGTCCTGTACAAACCCAAGCGCCGCAGAGGTTGTTTGCTCCTCCTGCAGTAACCTCGGTGAGGTAGAAGTCCACTTCCTCAGCTGCGGGCCCCCCTGCCACTGGTGGTCCTTCTCTTAACCTTTCCTCATGTGACAAAGGTTGTGTGCTGAGGGCTCCTCGTGCCGAGTGAAAATGAAGACAAACAAAGGATAGAGTTGCCAGAAGCAACTGATATTTGGCTTAAGTAGAATTTGTGGGATTTCTTAACATTTTCCCATTTTTCTCCTCCACTCATCAGGTCAGTTCATAGCCCTTTACAGAGTTCTTTCATGGCTCAACTTCTTCAAAACAAAAAAGAGCAAAAATAAGCTTTCCCTCCCTCCTGCGCCCAACCTTTATCAGCAAGACTATTTGCTCTGTAAAATTCATTGTCAGCCTTACCTTATCACTATCCTTTGGGAGAAGCAGATGGCACCAGCCACCCTAGATACTGTGTTAATGCACATTGTATGCTTTCAGCTAAATCTTGATTGAAGATAATCAGAACAAAATAAAAAGGAGATAATAAAATACCTCACTGTAATGATATTGCTACTGAATGTAATGCTTTGCATTGATTGAATACCTTCCTCTTCCATGAACGTTAACTAACGATGCTTTGTTAATTAAGTCCTGTGACAGGATGGGGGATCAATCCTGAAAATAATTTGGGACCTGTGTCTCTATAAAATCTCCACACAGCTGTCAGGACGCTTTTCTACATATTTTCCTAGCTAAATCCTGGCTGCAAAGACAAATTCCTTAGGCTGACAAATCAGCATATGTGTCACTGCAGGGTTGCCTGATCTTTAGGGGCAGAAGAAGAAGGCCAATTCTCAAGATACTTTTTTTCTTCTTTTTTTTTNAGTACTCTGTTTGAAAAAGACCCAGAACCATTTGTTTCATGCAAAACACTGGAAAGACTACAAGAATTCATCAGATAAGTTTGCAATTCATCAGCTCAGATGTAATTCTGCATCCTGAATTCACTACACACCTAGAGTAGAAGACAGCAGAATGGCAATATCATGGTCCGGTGAGGTCTTGGCTGCGCTGTTGCTGTTCTCCTCAAACAGAGGAATTGAGGAGGATGCTGGTTACTTGTTCTCTACACACTACAGCAAAGGTTATTCATAGAAACCCAGTTACTCTGTGCAGTGCTATTTTTTTCTGATAAGATTGCAGATAATGGGGCTGTGGGTGGCTCTTTATGAATGCCAAGTAGGTGAGATATATCATAACAGCAGTTTTGTCCTCGAGTCCCTGGACAACCTTCTCCTCACCTGCTGTGACGTACTTGCAATTGTGTGGCTGCGTAGTTCACTTGCCTGTTGTTTTCTTCCGTGTTTCCGTTTCGTTCCTCCCTCCCACTGGTTCTGGGAACAGCCAGAGTTACCTCGTATTTCCAAACAGTTTTTTGAAGTTACTAACACCAGTGTTTTTCTCACTAAATTGCTGAGCATGCCATGAAGCAGGGGCTTCTTATAAACAAGGAGTGCAAACAGGAATTCAGCACAACTAGTTTTTTCCATTTTCCTGTTTTGAAAAGACAAGAAAATACTCAGTTTTGTGTGAATCATAGCGCACAACGCCTTATCCTGTGTGCTTATGTAGGCTGAGCTCAAAGAGGAGCAGTCAGAGTTTCAGTAGGTAGGCAATGGACACAAATGGTGGGATTCACGCTTTCCCTGCTGCTGCACCCTGAGTCAGACCATCCGTACTTTCTGGGGTTTTTTCCCCTAAGAATATGAGCCCTAGGACATCACATCATCTGTGTGACTATTTCCCTCCTCCTGTATCTTTTGAGCACATTGGCCATTGCAAGTGAGGTGAGAAGTCTCCAACTTGCCTGGAAGGCAGCACTTTGGTAGGAGAGAAGAAAACCAACCCAGAGCCTCCACTGGGGGAAAGCCCGGCAGATCAAAGCTGCCACAAAACAGTGCTCGGCAGCTGCCGGTGCTCCCCGTCTGAGCGCCAGACTGTGTAGCACAGCTCTCTCTTGCTCAGTGGGGATGGGAAGAGATATGGAGAGCAAAAGAGGAACAGAAGACAAAAGAGAGATCCAACGATAATGAGAATTCATCGGTTCTGCGCTGCCACCACCTTTTTCTGCCATCTGTGTTGCTCAGCTGTCTTCACAGCTGTTTCTCTCATTTACTTGCAGAAGATCCTCTAGCTACCTCAGTGTCGCTACTGAAGGCAGACAGATTCTTGAAATGATGAACCATAGCTATGAAGAGCAAGAGGGAGCACATTCCTGCATGCGCTTCTTTTGTTAAGAAACTGGAGTGTGTTCAAGCAAAAAAAAGTGCAGTATCCTTGGCTAGGAAGATCAAGCCTTTGCATTGCAAGCAGGCTGACTGCAGAAAAACGAGGAGGCAAAGGCAGGATGAGTTTTTCTTTTCCATTTGACTGTTTTTGATTACGTGAATTCTTCTGGGGTAAGTGAAATCACTGTAAAGATTGAACACCCTGTGACTGCCAAGTGTGATGTGACAATGTATTTCTCATCAGGAGCAGAAACTAACAATGATAATACACATCAATAATTTTTCTAACCAAACATCTTAGAAAAGCAGTTAGACTGAAAGGATCAGCACTAAAGCTCAATGTATTGCATGAGGAATCCATTATTTAATAAGAATTTTAAAAATAGAACACTTTCCCCTTTCTATAGATGCGAGTTCTAAAACACTTGGCAGAAACCTCCAGCCATCCCAGTTCTGAAGACAGTGAAAAAACATGCCCTGTAATATTATCCCCAAAGATAATTTCAGATAATTCTGTGAATTCACTCACATGAATAAACTACATACACACATGTTTAAATGTTTGCAACAGTCGAGCCCTAAACACCTAAGCTGTCTGCTTCAGTGGGATGGTGGAATTAATTATTTCTGCTCAAGGAACAGGAGATAACACAGTCTTTTGTCCACTTGTAACACAGCACCTCGATTTTTTTCAGCATTAAAGCACTAAATTTCATTAAGACTGTAAAATAAAAAAATAATTAGAGGGCACATATATGCAGTCTTGCTGAAGAAACTGTATTTTGAACAGTGTATAATTTAAGATGGTATTTTTCAGAGGACTACACAGAGAGTAACCTGACATTTTTTCTGTGGAAATACCTAACTTGAGAAATTAGCAACTTTCTAAGACATGTGTAAGCAAATTGTATGCTATGGAGGCCAAGTGGAACTGGCGAGAAGAAATTTTTTCCTGGCCCCAGATCTGCTGTGAGCTCATGCATCAGTTTTTGCAGGTGTTACTCTCTGCAATGCAGAGTATAAGGATCATTAGTGTGTGGTTCCAACCTGCACAAGTGTTGCAGAAATGTTTCATAGTTATATATATCCAGTGTCCAAAGATTCCAAACTTAGGTCTTGAATGTGGTGAATTGACGTCGGTGGTGTTGCTGTTTGTGCGCAGTGTGCTTCACGCTAAAGGGATGCTTCTCATTCTCTTCCAAACCCTCCTGGTTTTCTTCCCTCGGAGGTTATTTGTGGGGAGGAGAAGGCTCTGAGCATCGTGAGCTGAGCGTTCTCTTTAGGCAGAGTTGATGAAGCAAGCCACTCACGGGTGAGATTAGCGGTCGCTCACAGTACTTGTACATGGAGACTGCCAGGGTGAGAGCAGAAGATCAGAGCTGCCATTTTGCATAGAGCTTGTAACAGCCTTTTTTCACTTGTCTTTCAGCCTTACTTAATATGCTTTCTTCTCCTACAGCCTCTGTAGAGTTTCATTTTGTCACTTCAAGAATTTGATTTTTTCTGAACTTCATCAAGATGGAAAAGATGTGGTTTTGGTTGTTTCTGCCCCCCGCCCCTGGCACCCTTTGAAAAAATAAGCTATCCCCTGTGCTGTAAACATCTCTGCAAACTCTTGCTCTCCTTCTTCTCGAGTTGTTCCCCCTGACAGAAAAGGCTGGCTGGCTGTCTACACGGAGAGGGTAACTGGAAGGACATCAAGAGGCAGCAAATGGAGTGGAGGACAGTTCCTCTAAAGGGCCTTCTTCAGTGTGGAGCCTGAGCAGAATGGGGTAAACTCACACTCAGTAGCAAGGATGGATGCAGCACCCAGAGTGCTGGACAAAGAAAGACATTATGCTTTCCCTTTGAAAGATGAGACAACTCCCAGACTCTTTGTGCTGCTGCGCAAGTAGCGTGTCCCTAGATGCATTCCCATCCAGCCAAGCATTCACAGAGACGTTTAAGCTTGTTGAGCAGGGCCCTGCTAGCATGGTGACTTCAAACGCCAGTGTCCACACATGACTTATTTGGCTAGCAGCTACAGCAATTAAACAAGTTCTGCCAGTAGTTTTGGTTGACACTGTCTCTTCCCCTTTAAATAGGTCACAACATTGGTTTTTTGATTTGTGCTCTTGTTTACCCAATTCTTACCCTGGCTGACAGGTAACCTGAAGGCACGATGTTGCAAAGGGGCAGTGGGATGGCTCTAGGTCCTCTGCTGAGAGATACATCCAGCAATACAGGTATCGCTGCAGTGCCCTCCGTACTTCTACAGGAGCCCCTGCGCAGACGGACAGAAGGTGAGCGAGGGGAGGAGATGGGGGTCAGGGCACGTTGTGCTCTGCAGTTTGGTGAGTGTGCAATGCAACGTCCCTGGGCAGAGACTTAAGTCAGTGCAGCGGTGCCTTTGAGTGTCTCCCTGCACCAGACACCTTCCCTTATTTTAACAGAGTACAACGCATACAGGCTGTGCAGGAAATTGGATGTAATAGATATGCGGTTATGTTGCGAAAAAACCTGACTGTGAAATCACGTTTGTTTATGTTACAGACGGTCAGATGAGAGACACCTCACCTCCTTTCACAGGTGAATTGAACAGACTGTGCCTCCAAGGCGACGAAATGAGACCCTCTCTCTCACCTCCCAGAGGCAAGTGTGCTGACAGGAGTCAAGGGAGGACTGTAAAACAGCCAAACAAAGGAGGAATGTTGCAATGGTCATTTTGAAATGAACCTGTTTGTGACAAGCAGTGACTGTGGTGATATTTATGCTATGATTCATACTGAAGTGCAGCACCTGCAGTTTTAGTCTGGTTGACTTTTAGGATAAAAGCAGCAGCAAATTCTGTTCTGATGCTTGAGAACAAGCAAAGAAGCATCAGAGGTGCTCTTGGCTCTGGGGCTGCATGAACTTAGAGTAAGGCTTGTGTAAGAGGTGTCAGGAGCATCTTTCCACTGCAAGGTGCAGCTTGGTTTTAACTGACTTAGGACAGGCAGGGGTTTGCACAGTTGTGTATCTCTCCGTAGTCACTTGCGGTCTCTCCTCTCTTTTATGGAGTAATTGCAGTTACACTGGCCTGTATCATACCACATTACAGCTCTTCAAGGATGCCCTCAGAAAGTCCCTTACACCATCTCCCGCTCCTCCTTGATGACAAGTCTGAACTTTCTTATCTGTGTCTATGCTAGATAGCCAGCGACAGCGTCTGCCTCTGTGTCTGTAGGCTCCAGGCACCTCCTGGCAGCCTCCTGACAGCCTTGCTGAGAGACATGCATGTTATTCTTTCAGTGCTACTGATAAGCAAACTGTTACAGCCAGGAAGAGGTCAGAGATGGTCACTGCTTTGTATGCATGGCTGTTGATGCCGTCAGAAGGCAGCTTGGGTGTCTGCTTTTAGAAACTCATCATATTCCAATGGGCACCTGTGGGAGCTGCATGTGACACCACTGGAAAAAACAGCTCTTCTGGGGGGATCAAAGTCAGGCTCCTGTTTCTTCACAGAAACACAGCGTGGAGGCTTCAGAATACGGGCCTCTACTCCAACTCCTGCCTTAAGACAATTGCTAAATATTGAGTTAGTGAAAATGCCTGGCTTACTGCCTATCTTACAGGGGAAAATGATACCAGGAAAGGAAGTATCCAAAGATTTTTCCCTCCAAGAAGACCTTTGCTTCCAACAAAATCCTCAATGCGCAGACCTCTCAGTTCAGTCCTCAAGTGTATTCAGATTTTTTTCCTACAAGTGCTTAAAGTATTTGAAAGTGCAGAGAAAAATCTTTACACAGGCTGGTTGGATGACTCCTCTTCCTAGCGCTACACATGTTCTTTTGTTGGTTTTTCCCTACACTCAACCACTGGAGCTAGTCTTCAACAGTTTAAACAAAACACCTTTAAACACTTAGGGAAAAAAAAAAAAAGAAGAAAAAAAGCAGTTTGTTCAAACAGACAGATGCCTATCCAAAAGCCTGGAAGAACTGCTTTCTGTGGGAAACCACCTTGCTGACATTTCGCCCTTCTCACAAGACTTTAATTTTGCACTTGAAGGAATTTTTTTTCTTTTCATTTCCATTTCAGGCAAGGAAGATGACTTTCTATCTCCTAAGTCAATGCAAATGTGTCTCAGATGCTAGCCAAAGCTTTTTTTTTTTTTCTTTTTTCTACTGCTGGAAAGGTAAAGTTTATACCTTTGCACTTTGGAAGCAGGTGTGTGAAAGCCAGTGTTATCCACACCTGAAGCAATGACAGATCCCTTGCCTGTCCTAAACCCAACAGCTTTTCCCCACAGCACAGCCCAGTCCTTCCTCTTTATTTATTTTCATGGGTCCTTACATTTACTTTGTAAGTGAAGAGGAAAATAATTCACAAATACAGATTCCCAAAGCCCTTCTAAATTAATGGGGTTTCTATACATTGTAAATCAAAGACAAAACCTGTAAGGTAAATGGAACTATAAATAGGTCTCTCCTTTTCATTACATCTACAGACTACTTGGAGACCTGTAGACTCTGGAAGTTGTAGAAAGGGATATCCTCTCCCATTAATATGCAGTGTGATCTTCCCAATCTGCAAATCTTCCCAATCGGCTAGAGTCAATGCAGAAGACATCTCGGGGCAGGGAGAGTCAGCAAGAGGCTGCATCACTGGTATGTCTGCAGCTGATGCTGTTGCAGAAGAAAAGCCCTCTTCCCTGCAAGCAGGGTTGGGGTGGCGTGAGGAGAGGTGCTGTAACTTCTTTCGTGGGAAAAAGTGAACCACCCTAATCTGTGGTTACATTTTTAGCTGTGATACTGTCCACACTCTGGTGTCCATCTGCAATACCTGGGACACCCAATGTTCAAAAGCAATACCCGGATCCTTGGTCACACGTGACCTGGTGTCAGGGACCAAGTTGTCCTCTGCTCTAGGTCTCAGCTGGTGCCTTCCTGGGAAGGCTGGTCCTGGAGCACGGCCCCTGGGGACAACCCACGCTGTGCGTCAGCCACCGCACGGCAGTCCCTGCTGCTTTGAGGGTGAAGAACGAAGAGGTTAACTGAACACTCTTCTTCAGAAGCAGGACCACAGAGCATCCTGTAAATTCATCAGGGTTTGTTAAAATACTAGGCAAAGTGCTTTATGATTCACTTACAGAATCAGCATGGTTTGTTGGTTTGGTTTTTTAATGTTTTCCCAGGCAAAGTGACCTAGACTGAGGTCTTGAATGCAACAGTAATATTTGGTGTGCAAGAAATGGAGTCTTGCTTTGTAACAGTACTTTATTTTTAATTCAATTTAATTTGCTCATTATGTTGGTTTAAGAAGCAGCATTTACAGCAGCTGCTACATATCTGTAAAATCAGGGTTTTTTTTCCTCCTCCTTTTCTGACAGAAAGTCAAACAACAGACTAAAAAAATCTGCTGAGTATAATGAAAGAGATGAAAGGGGTCAGATTACACACAGATGAGTTTTACTCAGAAAAGTTTAATGAGAAGTAGTACCGTATTTCTTCTTTGTGTTCTGCATCTTTCCATCCATATCTCCAGCTGGCCTCTCTCCTCCTAGTGGTTTTTTTTTTGTTTTTTTTTTTTTTTGTTACAGCATGCGGACCCCAGGTCCCACCAAGCTAAGGTGGTACAGCCCACCTCTGCATCTCTGTGACGGTGTTGTGGGACCACAGCACGCCCTGCACAGTCCTAAGGAGTTTAGCAAAAGCAAGACCATCGGAAGGCGTACAGCTCCCGCAGCACCGAGACTTCATCCGCTTCCAGAAAGGTGCCCTGTGCCGAGCCTCAGCCCGGCCCTCGCCGGCAGGGCAGTACTATTACCTGCTTGTGTGCCGCAGAGGGCTGAGTCAAGCGTGGACCCTGCGACTTCAGCAATGCCACAGGAATCCTGCGGCGCAGGCGGGAGCACCGCAAACTCCCTTTTCCGTGCTTCGGTACTAACCTCGCCTTCATCACCAGATGGGCCAGAATTAGCTGTATCTAAAAGAGACTGAGGAGGGGAGGAAAGGGCTATGAATAACATGCCATTTGCTAACAGGAGTAAAACAAATGGCAACTCCTAGAGCTTCAGGGATGGCTGTGAGTCAGGAGCGCCCGGTCCCAGAGCGGTGCGTTTGCTGGGCTGCCCTCGCCTCCACAGCAGAGCAGCTCTAACCCTTCCTTGGGGCTGGCTTTGCTGGCTTAACGCCCCGCAGCGTACAGGCTCTACCATCTCACGTGTGCGGGTGTTTCTGGCTTTGGGGTAGTTGCCAATTCCCTAAAAGGGAGAAGACAGCTGTTTTAGCTTACTGCAATCTTTTTAAGGTCTCTTTTCTGCCAAGGGCCACTGACGCCTGCCCAGAGTTTTATCAGAGCTTGTGGAAATGCTTTTAACTAAAACAAATATTGAAGTCAAACCTTTACAGAGTTTGAAACTATTTATGGGTGTGGTTTCCCAAGCAGCTTAGGCCAATTTGAACGAGTATTAGCGCTGAAAAAAGGCAGTCTGGCCCTTCCCCTCACCTGTGACTTCTCATTCCTGCTCTAAGCCATAACACCAAGCTCATCAGGCTGCAGACAAAGCCTACAAAACAAAGTGATAGCTTCCTGCTGGATCGGTGAGCTGAACTGGCTGAGCATGCAACCACACAGGTACCAGTGCAAGACCAAAAGGCTGCAGTGCAAGGGTGGAGACGACAGGAATTCCCCTTTCAGGAGAACACAGCCTTAGATTAGCTTCAGATACTTGGGAGAATGCTCCATCAAATCCTACAGTGTTGACACTAGCATGCTCACCTGAGATATGGCAGAACTTGGTTAAAGACTCTTCTGTGTCTGGCTAAGCAGGGATTCAGACCAGCCAGCATCAAATTCAGCTAGCCTTACATACACAAATTCTCTGTTTATCTCTCCCCATTGTTGCAAAAATATTCTGGATTAAGGATAAGATGAAGAAAAAGCAAAATGTCAGAAACACAGAAGTTGCTGCAACAGGGAATCTAACCCCCATCAGCTGTTCGGAGCGTAGTTACAAACACACACGCACCACCTGCAAACACCAACTACCCTGCAAATAAGAGATGTCTGCCTTGAATGGATTTGCTCATCAGTTCCCAGCAGTCTCCTGACTAAGGCTTTGACCTGTGGCTATCAGCCAGCAGACCACATGCTCCTCTCCCTCTGCCCCAAACACGTAGTTGCATTAGCTGCTGCATGCTTCGTTTTGTTTACTGTTTCCCACTAACCGCTACTGTGTTTTTTTTCCAAGACAGCTTAGATAAAGCTGAACACGGCATTTACTAAGGTGGCAGATTTGGACTTCCTCTTGTAATTGATGCCAAGGGGCTCTGCCAGAACTGGATGTACAGGGCTCTCCAGGAACCTGTACCAGAACATGGACTGGCTTTAGAAAGTGTCTAATCGTATTTCTCAGGTGCCCTCAACTCTTGTTTACTACAACTGTGAATGAACCAGGGTGTCCTCCCTCTCTGTGTCATGAGGAGTAATGCAGAGATGTTTGTCAGTGCCTCCTTCTGCCATTTAAAACTGTTTCTGCTCCGTTCAGAAAGCAGTGTAGATGTTTTGCAAGGGCGAATGCTATCAATGTGCTTTCTCATCTGGCTATTTCATCACTTAATTACTACATTCCCACTTCCCCAAATGTTTTATTTACTTGGCTCCTCAGAGCTGGCAATCACAGATAGCCTTCAGGTAGCAGAGGTTAGGAGGAACACATCTGGCTTCCCAGATTTGAAATTGTCCCTGAAGTTTGTTGCCTCAATGGACTAAAAGTCAGAAGAAAGGACTATAGCTATTTGTGATACAGCAAAGCCAGAGAGCTTGTGAAATTTGTTCCTTGTGCAAGAACACCAGCTTTTTTTTTTTTTGACCCTAGACTACTTTAAGTCCTTGTCATCTGAGCACTACCTCTTTGATCAACAGCTGTACTTAACATCTCCAACCATACGACAAGGTCAAGAACCCACTGATTTCACAGATTTCCTTATTTTTCACATTCCTGTTCTACTGTCATCGCCAGCCCCCTTTTTGTATAATTAATAGAAACAGCCTGAGGTGACAGTGAACACTGAACAAAGTCTCATTTATGGCTTACATTGCAGTCCTCATTTCTTCATGGCAGGGGGAGTCCAGGACAGTCCCTTAGCCACACCAACTATTTTATCTCTGCCCATCAGTAATAAGACAGTACCGCTGCTGGCTAATGCTGGGAAACATGAGGAAACAACATGTCAAGAGTCTGAACTTGGCTGTTATAACACTACGACTCTGGCTGTCAATAATTTTTACTGTAACACGATTTGGACAACATCCCTCATCAACAGTTGTACCGATTTGAACGCCAACAAGAGGAAGGACATCCTCACAATTAAGCATGTGTCAGATGAAAACTAAATGGTAGAGGCAGTTTAATAACCTACCACCACACCCTGCCTGATGGCAACACAGCACATCAAGAAGTTGCTGTTGTTGACATTGCTAATGGAGGCCTTGTCTAAATCAGAGAAATGTGCACCTACACAGTATGTCCCCAGCTGGGATTTGTAAGTGTTGGGAAGCACCCTCAAGGACTGATAGTGACCCAAAGCCACATGTGATAATTGTATTTGTGAGGAGATCTGATGGCTGTTCTTTTGGCCATCAGTGGTCCAATATAGAGACTCTTCTGCTGGGCAAAGTCAGGAAATATTTCTATGAAGCAGAGGAGAGAGACAGTCCTCTTGGATAATGTTTCCAGTGAGAAATTCCACTTTCTTAATCACAGAATCATAGAATGGTTTGGGTTGGAAAGGACCTCAAAGCTCATCTAGTTCCAACCCCCCTGCCGTGGGCAGGGACACCCTCCACTAGACCAGGTTGCCCAAAGCCCCACCCAGCCTGGCCTTGAACACTTCCAGGGATGGAGCCTCCACAACATTATAGTTATTTAACATTAATAGTTATATTTCAGAATATAGCCCCAATCATTTACACTACAAGCTTTCTACATTCTATTTCCTAGATTCAAAAAAGACAAATTACTTTACTTGGCAGTTGTGGGGGGTTTTTTTTGTTTGTTTTGTTTTCTTTTTTTTTTTTTTTTTTTTTTTTTACTGGAAGTTGCAGAAAGAGAATAAAACCAGCTTTTGCAACTGAAATGACCCTGCTGATCTTACAGCTTCTCAAAATCATCATTAATGCTGTTAGCACACTTTACTTTTTGAGGCTCACCTCAGCTGGATAAACATGTGGAGTTGTAGGTAGAACAAGAGTAAAAGGATAGGCAGAGAAACACAAGCCCTTGAGTAGGACTGAGACCAGGTCTGCAGGTCAGTTCCTCCAAGCTACAAATGGAAATCTTGGCTTCAACTTACGCAAGATATGACTCCAGGCCCAGTGGCTATTAACAATAAGTTTGCAATGGCATAAGCGGTCCTTGCAGGTCTGACCATCTGTAGAAGGAACCACCAGCTTCATGCCTACTGAGTATGCATGGATCTACAAGTCTCTACATACCTGTTAGGGAGGGTAGTCATCACTCATTTCTATCTATTATACAGAGGCATACAGAAGTCATGACTCTGCTGTGGTAGTTACTTTGGCCAAGAAAGGCTGGGCCAGATGGTCCTTGAGGTCCCTTCCAACCTGGTGTTCTGTGACCTGCCCAGTGACAGCAGCCACCACGTCCATTCACTTTGACCTGTGCTCTTCCTGGTGCTGCAGATGGCATTTTGCATGAGTGACGTAGGACTCTTTCCTGTGGTGAGTAATTTAAAGCAGAAAGGCAGGTCCAGTAGGGATATTGTGAAACTACTGCACTAGCATGGAAGACTGGATTGTTTAAAAAACTGACTATCCTTAATGAAGTAGAATACATAAAGCAAGCCAGAATCTCTCCCTGTCACTTACACCTTTCTTTGGTGGCTATGGGAGCTCCTACAGAACTTTCCTAGCCACGATAGCAAGAAATAGGGTAACTGCATAGTGCTAAGTCATAGCTGGGGAAGTGGTTGTTCCTGTAGCACTCCTTGACCTTCTGCCACTCTTGGAAAGATGCTGTCCCTCTTCCATTAAGTACAAATGAACACTGGTCCTTGGAGAATGAATGGCAAACGGAGAGGTCACTTGGTGGCTTCATGTTCATTCTTTACACCTATCCTGTACACCCAGACTGAAACCAGTGGATTAGGTTCCTTCCAAGTGTTTTCCCGAGAAGGCAGCAACAACCGCTTTGCAAAGCTCTTCTCAGCCAGGTAGTATTACCTGGGATAAAAAGGACTGGAACTCCTTCTCCTGGCAGCACTTCCAAGCTCTGAGCCTTGATTTAGTTCCTGAAGCATACATGGAAATTGTGTTAATCCATCAGTTTAAACACTCGTGCAGTTCCTTTCTGAACTTCTGTAAGCAGACTGATACTGCAGGTGCACTGCAGGGCTCAGGCTTCCTCTGAAATCTTCACTGGGACTTGACTGCCAGGTCTAACAGCTGCAAGCAGTATTTCCTTCTGACTGTTGGCAACCCAGGAAATTTAGCCCATCCTATCTGATGCTAATTTGGTTATGGTGACTCACCCCCTTTCACGATTTCCAGGCTAATTGCTAAAACATTCTCCAGCTGTCAACACAATTGCCAGGGGTCTGCAGAAAATTTTGATTCAAAGTGTTCTAGAGGATGAGGACAGTGGTTTAACTCCTGTGTACAACCAGATCAAACAATCTAATCCTAGCTATCAA
This sequence comes from Aramus guarauna, assembly GCA_013400195.1. Classification (NCBI taxonomy): domain Eukaryota; kingdom Metazoa; phylum Chordata; class Aves; order Gruiformes; family Aramidae; genus Aramus; species Aramus guarauna. The sequence goes on from VXBL01005522.1 coordinate 95,108, forward strand.
TGCCTTTAAAGGGTGGAATTACCTCCAAAATAATCTCCTTCCTGCTTCTTCTGCCAGTATGTACCTTAGGAATGATGAAATCATCCACGCTATGGGCCTGGTTCTGTCTTGCAGCTCACCTGGGTTTGGCACTGGCTTTCATGTGCACTGACACATTGCCTTCAGCACAAAATTCAAGACCTGTACCCTCTGCTTTCCATGGTAATAAAAGCTTTGGCTTAGAAGTACTTGATTGCACTCAGCAGTCTGCAGAGTATTTTTTTCTTACAGTTGCAACCAATAGAAAGAACTAAAAAACATGCCAGTGCTACAAAGTTGTACTGCTTTGTAGGTAAATTCAGCGATAGCAGGATTTGCTGATGTTATCCCAACCTTCCCAGCAGATGACCATGTTTTTTGGCTTGTAAGCAGTCATGTGTATGGAGTGTGCAAGTAAGACTGATTCATCTCTAGGGGGAAACAGACTAAAATGATCGAAGTATACTTCTTTGTGGCCAGGCTAAAATCGCAGATTTTGCAATACAATGAGCAGCTCAAAAAGTGACGGACAGAGTGACTCAAAGAGTCATACACACGCAATCCTTTAACAGCATCAGCACTCTAACTCCCCTAACACAAAAGTCCTCCCCTCACTCCCATGTTCGTCTGAGAACAGTTTTGAAAAGCACAACTTCACTCTCCCCTCCCTGTGCACCACATGCCGGTGTCTCACCCGGCCCTTACTCACTCATGCAAATTCCCCCTCCTTTGCCAGGCAACCCCTCCACCCCAGCCTCGACTGCTGAGATGCAGCAGAATCTTCTTGTCTGTACTTCCAAGGCGCATGGCCCCAAGCTTCTCGAGGTCACTTACACGCAGCTGTGACAGTGCCCGAGTCCACAGGGAAGCCACCGCACCAAGCTGCGCTCTTTGGATCCTGTGCAGACGTCAGAGAGTGCATATTCCCAGACCTGGACACAGAGCCACTAGAAATGCCCAAACTTGCAGCAGTTGCTATGACGTTTCAGCAGGAGAGAAAGCATGGGCCCAGGCGATCAAGATTTCTGCCAGCAAACCCATGGGAGTAAGACGCAGCATTCCTCGGCATTTAGTCCTTCAGTACCCCTTATCATCCTGCACAGGAGTCTTCCGAGTCTTGCTCTCCACCTAGCTGTGTAGGTGCCCCAGGCTTAGTGACAGCAGGACCCAGAGTTTGGGCAAGATGGTCCACGTTTGCCCTGTCTCAGGGCAGGGCTGTGATTTTTAAGGTACATCCAACTGACTCAGCAACGTGGTTGCATTCTGAAGACTGATCTTTAAATATGCATAGTTTGGATTTGGACCTCACCCAGGGCAGTCTGGCTGGTGCAGAAATGCTATGTCTATTTGGTTAATGCAAACCTGAACCAGGTCCACCGAGACCCTCATCTGGCTTTGAGGCAGCATTAGCTGCTGGCCCTGCTGTTCCTGCAAAGCTTGTTATGATAAACAGCGTAGCCACACAGAGAAATACCATCAGTCCTCTTGTGCCTACAGCTTACCTGACTTTTGGAGGCCCAAACACTTCCACCTGCAAAGTCTGAGTGGCTTGGCTGTAACCCTGTTGGAAACCAAGTACTTCAAGCATTGTTAAAAAACAATTTTCTTCCTCCTTTCTTCCCCCTACCTTTCCTTCCAAGTCAGAAAAAGACTGAAAAGATACAGGAGTGAATCCGTGGCCCTGACTAATACTTTTTGTGACCTGCTGGACTGAGTTTAATGAACAGAGAGTCAAACAGAAATAAATTTTAATATTGTACATAGTGCTTTCAGGCCACCTTCAAAGAAGATATTGCACTGCTCTATCTCCTCTGACCTAGAGAGGCTTCAGCCAACAGCACACTTCCAATCTTTGTTTGGAGAATTACTCCTCCACTTCATCAGCAAAACTGAAATGGTGAAGTGATTTAAATCAAGGCACTTATTTTAAGCAACAATGCTGCAACAGAGCATCTTTGGAATACAAAGGCTGCGATGAGCTAACAGGTAACTTCTGCTTGGGGAGAATGCAGCCAGCGCGGGTTTAAGGACGTGGAATCGGCTCCAGCTGTAACAGCTTCACTGCTGCTCTCTCTCGAGGCCTGACCTCTTAGGAAACTGTTGTGGCTCCTTTCTGAGCCTCCTGGCTCTGTCAGTCTCTGACACTTGGGACTTGCTAAACCCCTGTAGTTTCGTAACTCTTTCTCAATCATTTAAATCACAAGGATCCTAAAACCTGTGGCTGTCTCCAGTTTACATCCTCTTAAGGCAAGAAGAACCATACATATCCACCTCCACCCAAGGTCACCTCTGGATGCCCTTCTCATCCCACCCTCAAAATCATTTACACGTAGCCACTCTTCTCCTGGGGCTTTCCAAACTCAGTAGTCAGGTCAGCAGCAAAACTCCCACAGGGAGAACAGCCAGTCCCTGATACAAACAGCAATATGAAGCACTTCCCTATCCTATGTGTGCTGCTGCATGCAAGGGAGAAGAGTCTACTGGGAAAAATGGTTTGCACTAGAATGTTCACTTCCTCCCGATCTTCTCAGAAAAATTCTTCAGAATTTGAGTCCAGATGTCAGTAACATACATTCCTGAACTGCAAGATCATCTGTAATGCATCTTGGCCTTGAGCAACTGTGTTGCAAGCTTGAGAGTTTGTCTCTCTTACGGACTTTGAAGACAAAATGAACTTTGGGGCTAATCTGCTTTACCCTCAAAATTGTGTTTCAGAAGCTCCAAAGCTACAAGCAAGTGCAAGAAAGAGAGCCTCCTAATGGTTACTATCCAGCTTCACTTTTCTCACTGTCGGGAGCTGAGCATGTTCTTTGCACAAACTATACATAATTTACATTTATGACTAAACTTTTTTGATCTTGCAAAGACTTGCATTTCCTCCATTTCCAGAGTGAGTCAGGCAGGATCAGTGCATTTTAAACACAGTTCTAAAAATTGTGGAATGAAGCTCTGCTCCTAGTTGTATTCAAAAAACAAACCAGAAAATTAGTGTAAGTGAAGCAACTGAAAGGATGCCCACTTGTATAGCTTTGCTAACAATTTTTTTTTGTCAAAATTGTCATTTAGGACAAGGATTTTTTTTTTTTTTAATGTCAGTGGCACATGATTTATAAGAAAGCAATCCAAAGCTATCCTATGACTGTGATTCACTTTCCTGAACCTATTACCATGAAAACTGTAAATGATGCAATAGGCTGTTACTGCCATTCAAAGATCCATCATAGCATCAGCGGATGCTCGCTAAGTAACTTGCACTCCCAGGGCTGCATTTTAAAGTAAATGGCAGCAGAGATTTGTCAGGAACATGCTGTTAGGAGAAAAATAATTTTAAAAAGACCATTGCAACAACGTTTTTAAGTCAACCAAGCACCTTGAGCATGCATAAAGCATCTTGGGTGGCAGGCCGGGAGGAGCTACCTGGTATCTCAAAATCTTGCCACTCCACCCCAAGCAGTACAGTGGTGAATTCAATCCCAAACTAACAAACTCTACTGACAGCCCTGCATGGGAAAAGCATCTCACAGCAGTTTCTGCTCTCACAGGACTTGTGGTATCAAGTCCCACTCCCCTGCAGGCACACAGACCCAGTGAAGGTTATTCCAGGTTTGGTATTTGCAGAACTATCCCAAAGAAACCAGCTAGAAAAACAGTTTTCTTGCGTGAGATGAGATGAGAAAGCCCCCTCATACCAGTCAGACAGATGTGCTGAGCGTGTCCACAGCTGGAAGGTGAAGTGTGGTGGTGGTCATGGAGTAACACGGGCAAATACGGGCTGCAGAAAGCTGGGCTCTTCACTGAGCAACTTTAAGCAGTGGTGGGAGATGCTGAACTCAGTTTGTCAGAGGCAGAATACTAGAGCAGAGACATGTCATTACTGCTCATTAACCATACTTCTCACTGAGGACTAGACTTTTCAAAAATATTTAACAAGGGAGTCCAGCAATGCCCGGGGAAGGACTTGATAATGCAAGGGCAAAATATGCAAAGAAAGGCAGTGGGAAACAGCAATTACCTTTTTTAAGAAAAGTCCATTTAATTCCTTTGCAGCATACACAGAGAAGAGGCATTGCGCAGAGCTGCCTGCATATAGTGCTGTACAGAGACTGTGCAGCTATCGGTGAGTGGTGTGGAGAGTTCAAATAAGCAGCAGCACAGTCCCTCGTGTGATGAGGCGATCCTTAGTGTACAGGAGTGTTACCACAGCACAGGCTGTACTGCAGCATTCTCCCTCTTTGCAACACAGCACAATCTGGAGGATTCCCGATGACACTCGCATCTGCTGTTTTGTTTTTCATTGTAAAAAACCACAAAGGAAAAGCTATGCAGCAAACGGCTTTGGTTTGCCATTTGTCAAAATGAATGCAAATCCCCCTGCTGCAGAGCAACCACCTCTGCAGTAAACAAATTCATAAATATTCCTGCAGCGTACTGAGACTTCTCCCTAAGGTGAAATGGGAGGTTCTCAGAACTTCAGAACCTAGGCATTCAGGATTGCAAGTGTAAGGAAAAGAGAAGCTTTGTTCCCTTTCAGCTACAGAATATGAACGACAAGGATGCAACAAGCAACAGTTTATTTGTAGAAAAATCCTTTAAAATTTTACTACATTGTAAGATTAAGGAAAAAAATAGTATTAATATATGTACATACAATATATATAAACAAACACACATCGCACCATTAAAATTACATGCTTTTTAGAACAGAGAATGGGTCCTATTCCCTCATATCAATTTTAAAGTTATCACTGCAAGAAACCTTGCTTCCTTTTTGTTTTTATCCCCATCAAAGTTTTCAAGTACAGGAAGTAAGTAATGCAGGATCTAATAGTAGAAAACCTTTGTTATACACAAATTACAACTAACAGCTATACAATATTATTCTGCAGTATCCAACACTTCTGTTTTTTGAACTCTATAATGATATGAACTTTTACCTGAGGTGCATGGAAATAATGAAGCATGATAATTGGCAAGTTTAAGAGATTTTCACATTATGATTTGACTGTAATTGAAGTTGATTAGGTATCACACATCTATACCCATAGTACTGGCACAAGAATGCTCTGCGTGAGTCATCACGAATGTCTTAGAAGTGCAGGAAAAATTAAAAGGCAAGCACCACTTGCAATGATAAGCATGCAGACAATTTAAGTGAAACAGAGGTAGCATGTTCTTGTAACTCCAGCAGGGTCATTCAAATCAACTGCACCCTCCCTTCTGCAAAAGGCACTCGCTTTTTCAGCTATAAACAATGTGGTTTGAAATTCAGTCAGATTGACCACAAATGGTGGATTTCTCTCCCTACAAATATAAAAAATGTTAAGCAGAGGACATGATGAAAAGAAAAAAATGGGTGTAAGAATTACACATTTCAGATAATATGTGCTATTCCTCTCCCCCTACCTTCTGTGGGGAGAATTAAAATACTTTATAAAACAGTTGCAATACGTAATCCAAAAGTTAAGACTTTCCAGTTAAAATGGCAGTATTAAGCAGCACATTATGTATCAGGAATAATTTTAAAACACCAGAAGTACACCAGCCTTTTTAATAGATAAAGAGCAACAATTCACAGTTAGAAGTAGAAAGTTTATGCACAAAAAGGTGGTGCTGGAGAAGGATAAAGACCCTTTGATGTAAAACCTCATAAAAGGAAATGCACAGCAACTCTTGTACTGAATTGTTTATCCTTCCTTCAGTTTGAAAAGGTGTCCATGCAAAACACCTGCTCTTACCGTGACACTACAGAGCTAATCGAGTTATAAGATGTGCCACTGTTGCAACTGGAAGCATAAGCCTCTTGACCATTAGCATCTAAATTTATTTTAAATACTGAAGATGCCTTCAGTAAAAAGTCTGCTGCATCTCTGCGACCTAATTCCCTCAGCTTAGACATTAGGATACCTACAGTGCTCTCAGGAGCGTTACTCCACTCCTGCAGAAGGGCATGGACTGGGCTTGAGAGAAGGTCATTTTGTGTTCCATTATTGTACTTTGCAACAAGATCAGGGAGGCCCAGGTTCATGGCCAGAAGGCACCAGTCTTTGCCCATAGGATCAGGTGGATCCAAAAGTCTACTTAGTTTTCTCCTGGTAAGTAGATTCAGATCAGAAACATGAATATCCATTCCTAGGCTTCCCTGGGAATAGACATCAAGACACCCAAAACACAGTATACTGCTAAAGCTCTCTTTATATCCCCCCATAGTGTTAGCTAGTGATGTCTCCTTTTGACTCTGTGCACGGAAGAAGTCTCTAGGCTGGTAGACCATTACTGGTTCATGATGTTCCCTCAGCTGCTGAGGGCTAAGATAGTATTTCCCCGTCAGAAGGCCTGGTAAGGTTGTGGCCATTAAGTTATCAATGGTGCTGCACACAGAATCCAGAAGTAAACAGCACTTGATCTTCTCTGTTTCCAGTCCTCTAACTTGAACCTCTATACCCTGACCATGGTTGACCAGCAGCACTAATAGCTCAGCTCCACGATTCATAATCTTTGATCCGTTTACCCACAGACGTATATCAGCATCTCCCTCTGTGCTTTGCTGATGAACCCACCTGCAGAGATTCACCTGAACTTTATGAAAAATTCCACATGGAAATGGTGTAAGATGTTCCACAGGAACGATTCTAACACCACCATAAATCAGCACCTCGTCCTCCTCATCTGTCCAAGACCTGTGGAGATTGTCAGTCTTTATGAGAGCAGGAATATCCACCATTGCTCCACTGCTAAGGTCCCTTGCACAAATATCCATGGCATCCAAAATCTGTACCAGTTCTTCCACATCACTGTCTGTCACCAGACGCTGGATGTCCTCTATAGTGTACCGACCTCTATAGTGATGGAGGGCTTTTGGGTTCTCCACTGACAGGATTTTTCCAAGGACATTTGAACAGAGCCAGCGAGGATCCAGAAGCACAACATCTTGGACAGTTTCACTCTGCATAATGTTAATCTGTTTATAGACATTAAAGTTATTATTTACATCTTGTGAATTACAAGATGATACCCCAACATTCTCTCCTTCCTAACTTACTGACCCACTCATTTAATTAACACTGCTGACAGGAGAAAAACAAATCGCATGTACATTTTAATTTCTTGCAAGTAACAAAGCTATTAGTACCCAACAGCTGTAAAGCCTAGCCATGCCTTGCAAACTATTTATGCAAAGGTGTTATCCTACAATTCAATTTCTAATGGACATACACACATTTCTCATATGCAATGAACGCATTAGGCACTACCTCATTTAAGATGATAGCTTACGTATCCTTTCTGGGTATTTTATATCCCTATAACTATACCAATAAACTGTAATTCTTCCTGTCTCAAAGAAATAATTTCGAATGAAATAGGAGCCACAAGATAATAACGATAACAAAAACTATGATTAACCAGTCTCTACTTCTTATGATGTCTTAAAAAGGAGGGACACCCCCCCCCCCAACTATAGACATTTGCTTAAATCCCATTAAGCAATATTCTACCAGAGCAGTACCTTGCTAATAAAGATACGCAATTTAGATAAAAACACTTACTTCTCCTATGCTATGCAACTGTTGTGCAATATGCCGTAGGTCATCTTCACTTGCTAGGGGATTAAGCTGTTCCTGTACATCGTATACAAACTGCTGCAAGGACATCAGCTGGTTGGGTCCATTCATTTTTCTCCATGAAGGCAGTGTGGAGATAATTTTTTCACACAGATGAGTCATAGGTGGGCAAGTCTTACGAAAGCACAGAAAACATCAATTTGTAATTCTACTCTGCTGAGAATAAGTCAACTATTATTGGGGGTTTTTGCGGGTTTTTTTGTTTGTTTTTTTTAAAGGAGGTTACAAGGTCTAATACATTCATGATGTATATTCATGACTAAAGAGTTCCCCTTGCAATGGACTTTTACTCTTCCATCTGGCATTTACTTGCTGTAAGATCTAATTTTCTTAATAAAGTGAACACCAGAAACAACTTTTTCATTGAAATAAGGAAACTTTACAAACATCACCATGATTATAAAGGGAATCCTGACATGTGGAACAAAATTTGTTTTTTATAGCCCTGCCTTGTCAAATGTGCCGACCATCTGAAACGGTGACTTCAAGATATATCAATTAGCTTCATGTGTCTAGAAGTTAATTTTTATTTCACAGAAACTGTCAACATTTAATTAAAATCTGTACTCATCACTATCTGTACAGGACCAATTTACTTCAACAGAGTACCAGATAATAATAAAGATGGTACCAGATAATAATAAAGATGGTACTTTTATCTATGTATCATCTTGCACATCACTGATGCTTTTGTCCTACAGTCTCAAACCACAGCATGCACTTCTTATGCAGCAAAGCTCTCCAGATTTCAAGCTACTGACCACAGAGCTGATAACATTTTGTCAGAGAAGAAAAGCTTATTAAATCAAGAGACCACTGGAAATGTAAAATAGGCTAAATTTTGCACTAAAACAAGCATTTTCCTTGACCTACAGAATGAAGTCAGTAATACATTCACTTTTAATTCATTTTTAGAAAAATACTTATCAGAAGTAGCTGCAGAAAGTCTTGTTGGTTTGTCATACAAGTAAGAGAGCCTTTGCTATGAAGAAATTTAAACCCATTTAGCACAGGCTATATAACAATTTGACTTGGTCACCTTCAGTATGGAAGTGTCTGTGGATTCATGGTGATAGCATCAAACCATGGCTATTTTATCTTTAGTCTCATGTACATATACCTAATCATATATACACAACTCCAAGCATGTATTTTTCAGTAAAAAAGTACAGTAAAATTTAACACATATTCAGTTCACACATCTATATTAGGAATTATCTTTCTGACAGCTAAGGAATGTGTTCTACTGTAGTGTTTTCTGGTTGGCTGGTTGGTTGGTTGTTTTTTTTTTACGAAAAACTTATTTGCCTGAAATACATTCTGTTTCTCTGTAATACTACACTGATAAAAAAAGATTAAAACCAATCAAACAAAAAGCGTCAACATTGGAATCACTGTCAATTCAAGATACAAAACTGTAACTATGAACTGAAATTCTCAAATCATTTCCTTTCAAGAGAGATCATTTTGGTGACCTGTACAAAACACCTACAATATTGAAAATGCTGACTGAATCTTTGACGTCAGAAGCTTGTTTATCATCAGGCCTGCCACGCATACTGCCACAGAATTGAAACAGCACTTGTTTAAGTTTCATAATGTAAGTACTAAATTTACAGTAATCATTACAAAAGATTTGCACATTTTGGCTGGCCCAACACAGACTGTTAGACACTACTTACAGAAATTATCTGGTTTCTTATTTCTTGCAAGTGATTTCGGAGAAGCTTCATATCTTTAGACCCAGATGCTCCAGCATCCAAGACAAATAACTTGTCTGAAAGTTGCAGGTCATTACCAAATCTAAAAGAGAAAAGGCTAGTGAGCAATTATTTACTTAGTCCCAAAGCCAGTTTTATTTCTCAATCCAGCTGGCTGAAGATGCATAGGAAAATTACAACTGTATCACAGGACTTATAATTACAAACCCAAACATTTTAATTCCTGCTTTTCCTTTCACTAGTAATTCTTTTTAAAGTCTTCGTATTTGTTGTTTTCTTTCTTCTCACTTAAAATAGTATAGTTTTCATTGCTATAGACACCAACTTGGTTTCTCACTTCCTTTTGACTTTTCAACTGCACATACTTGTTTTCCTAGCTCTGGACTGATTTGCATTTAAAAGGATTGCAACATCAAAGAGTCCACACAGGTATTTTCTGTTGGTTTATTTCAATTGATTAAGATACTGCCCTGTCACTATTGTGCTGGAATTCCTACATTAGTTTCCTGTACATTCCAGACAACTGTTTATGTTCACAGGTACAGATGGTTCCTTGTACCATGTGTTAACCACTTACATACTCCTTGAGAATATAAATTATGGTTACTTTATACATACAATGGTATGTTCATGAAAAAATTCCTGTTTTGATCTACAATTAGCGTGCTCTCCAAACGTTTGCTGAAGAAGGCCAGAAGTTTCCCTAACTTCTAAGTGCCTCTCGGCCAACCTCGTCACCCGTGTGACTCCACAACGTCCAGCTCTTCACAAACTGTGTATGGAGTACCTCCAGGCCTGGTTTAGGTTTTTTCCTACCCATCCTAAATCAATTCAGAGCAGATGGTCGCTCTCCTGTAAGGCTTTCTCTTTTGCACCCAGAGGTTGCAGCTGAGAACTGCTCATTTTTCTGAGACTGGTGCAAAACCTGAGCACCAAGATGTTAGAGAGATAGCTGATACGGGCCTTTGGATGTATTCCAGTGTTTACAGGGTAAGACCACCTGAGCCTCCACTCGTTTTTGCACCACTTGGCTCATTTTAGCTCACTTAAGGCAGCTTGCTCACTGTAATATTGGTAAATGTTTCAATTTTTGCAGAATATGAGCTTCCTGAACATACTCAAAATATCATAGAATCATAAAGTGTAAGCCATATAAAAATCTTTTACATATTCCTATGCATTTTAGTATTTTTTCCTTTCCAGTTGACATGTTTAAACTCTACACATAAATACACTCCCCACTTACCTGTTCCTGATCTCTTTCAACAACGACATATCTTTGTCATACCAAAACTCCCCCCCAACGGGACGAGGAAGATTCACTATGTCAGCATGCGTGGCGACCAAAACAACACGCAGGGGACTTTTCAGCTTTCCACCAAATGCTAGAAGAGAAACAAAAGCACTCCCTCACTACGAGACATGCCTATGGAGATGGCTTACTGAGATGGGAAAGTAGCCATACATTTTACATTCTTCACACCAATCACTTTTGCAGTGGATTTACCAACTCTAAGCATAGCCATACTGTGTTTACACCACTGGTGCTTTGGCTGTAATCTGCCTATAGGATTGTCTATATGAAGTCCAATTTGAATAGCTAGAATATTTGAGTAACATCAGCTACATTGATGTTACATGACTTTTATTGTTTTAACAAAAATATTAATCAATAACACTAATGATACATCTATTAACTACAAACTATAATAGCGTGAGGAAAAATAATTTAAAATAACAGCTTCTTGAAAGGGTTTCTCGTAATCTGTGGATGGTCCTTAATACTATAGGAGCAGAGTAGAGGATTGCAAGTAGAACAGAAAATGTCTACAACATTCATACATTGGTATGAATGCTATTTTGCAGTACTTACACAAACAATGACCTCTCACTTAGGTGAGAGTTAAGTAGGAAAGCCTGGCAGAAACCATGAAAAAGAATGAGAAAGAAAGATACAAATGGCATGAATGAGGTGACAGTACGGAACGCACAGTTTTCAATTGTTTCTCAAACTGATCTTTCAGAAAAGAGCAGACATCATTAGATTATTTAAAAAAAAGAGTACAGCCAATCCTGCTGGTTTAGTCTGACAAAACTTCACATGGGAGAAATATGCTTACATCACTGCTCAGTTTTCATCAACTAAGAGCTACAGAATCTTGATTCATTCATAAAAAGTCACATTTTCTCACATCTCTGCATAGCACTTCAAAGTAAGTATTTTGTAATTGTAAACTATATTTTTTGGCAGCTGAACGACTTAGACATGCATGGGTACCAAAATTGAGCTGACCAGTATAAACACTGATTTAAGCAAAGTATCTAAATAATGCTGATAATTAGATCAGCAAGAAGAAACGATTAACTCAAATTCTAACTTAGGCAAACCAAGAACTAAGTTTCCTTGCTAGACTGAGGAGCTGTGAAAAGCTTTCAGCAATTGCAAATGAACTGTATTTTCAGCTTTGATACTTTTCTGCAAATTTCTGAGCTTTTACTTCCAGGAGTAATTTCATGTCAGTTAGATCCAAATGATCATACTGTTAACCTTGTGATTTAACCTACAATGGAAAATGAAAGAAATGCAGATGCCTGAACCAAAAACTGAAGGTCTGCCTTGGTTCATCATTACCATTATTGGGCTGAGATAATGCATGCAGGACTGAGCAGAAAACAAAATGAGAGGGGAAATACTCTTTGCACTGTGTAAGTATTTGATATGCTCATCTCATGAGTCCCTAGCAGCATTATAGATGTCCACGAGCATTGAGTTAGATTCACTGGCTGGAATAACATTTTGATTCATAGAACCAAGACATATGTCAGAGCTTGGTTCATCCATCAAACTGTCACAGTCTGCAGACCAATGCTCAGCTACAAACACTAACAAGTGATATGGTATGTATGCCTAGACCTACAGACCTTTTACAAAAAAAAAAAAAAAAAAAGTTATTTATTTGTTTGCCTGTCAAGTAACTTTCAGTTTGTTAGAAAGCCTGAATATAAAACAAGTAAAATCGCTTAAAACCTGTGCAAAGCTTGACAATATGTGAAGTGAAATTTACTAGGAACACTGGTTTCTGTACACCCTGATGCACCAAAGGTTAATGTGTTTAAAGCCCAAATACAGCTCTGGTTAAACATGTTGAAGTGGCATGTACTGAGAGGTAACACCACTCCACAATATCGTTCTGTCCTGTTCTCACTGACAAGACTGATTTATGCTGAAAACACTGTTAATTGGGGTTAGACATAAGTAGAATTTAAACAATGCCTCTGAAACTGGCTTTAAATGCATCCAACCCTCTGAAACATTTCCACGCAGCTCATCTGACATTAAAATTCATCTGCCATTTACAGCCGTGAATTCCAGTGCCACAAGAGGCTGGATTGTATTTCATGACCCTTTTTAGTTGGACCAAGTGGTATGTACAACTCTTCAGGCTTGTTCCACAGATAAAATTTCCTTTCTCTAAGAAACTGTGTGTAAAGTTTGTTTGACTACATGGGGATGAAGACATACAACAGCACTCAACATGGAGGGTGTACAAAGTTGCAGAGAAACAGAAGAATCTTTATCTTACAGTCCCCTAACATTTCATTGATAGGCAGAAGAGCATACCTATTGGCTCCTCAACTGGGACTAACGATTTCAGGAAACTGAGCCAAAAGGTCACTTGGTTTAACTGGATTTCATAAGGCTCCTCGAGACTAAAAAGCACTATGTGAATTGCAGTGGGATCATTTGCAGCAAAATAATCGTAACAGCAGAAATACACAGGATTCCCAGAGAACTCCCAGACGCTGAAATCACCAACTCCTGAAAAACAAACAGAGGAAGAGATCACCCTTCGTCAGTAAGCATGAAGCATCTTGCTGCCATGGAAAGACAAACAAAAGATTTAATCTGATTTAAACTTTCACAAAGATAAACCGCATGCATATGAGAAAGCCAGACTGCAAATGCAATCATGAACAAAGGGAACGGGTTTCACTCAGTCTCGGGGGCTGAGAAGCTGGGTCCTCACAATCTGTTCCTCTCTCACATTCACTTCTCTAGCACATTCATTCAGCTGGATGCCACGTGGAAGCACCTGTTTGGTAAACTCATGCAGACTTATACATTAAATTGGTCTTTGCCTTGCACAACAGCAACGGATCTTTTAATTCCCTTGAAAAACAACTATAATAGCTCCCATTCTTTTCCTGCTCACCCCAAGTAGGTTCAACATTTTTATTAATTTTTTCTTCTTAATATGTCACTGCTGGTATTAAAAACAGCTGAAGGATACTCTCAAAGAAACCACTTTGCTTTACAGACTTGTACTATTCCCATCGTGTTGTTAAGTCAGGATTGAAGAATCACCATGTTAGCGATCCCAACAGCACCGTGCTTCTTTTTGCCATCTCCTTTAGCTTCAGGTGAAAAAAGTATTAGCATGTTGCACTGTATGGCACTTCCCAGACTCACCATCTGATTAGGGTGAAGTCTGACGCACTTACACCACCTCTGTTTAAACAAATGCCAACTAAAATGCAGCTCAAACTTCTACAAGAAGCCAGAAACCTCAAACCTGCTGTTATGAGTATAGCTATTCAGAGCTCACGCATGTGCATACTTTCCTTCTAGACAGCACAAAGAAAAGAAACCCCTTCTGACAGTCTGTTGCACAACTCTTTCACTGCAGAATTTGACTTGGTTTCAAATCACACTGAAAGAGGAAATTAGCCTGGACAAAAAACAAGCTTTAGCTACATGCCAAAATCTTCAGCATCTAGGACAAACATTTTGTCACTGCCTGTGTTAATGTGCATATAACTGCATTCATAAATAGGTTTCTCTCTCCAAAAGAAAATCTTGACTAATCCTAACTCAGCCTCAAAATTACAGCTGCTAATGTGTGCAAAACATTTTCCTTACTAAGAAGAGATCGTACTGGGAGAGATCTTACCACCTATACAACTGCTATGGCTGCTGGTCTATATGCACCATTTGCCAAAAGGCAAATATGTACTTACAACAACTTCTCTGACTGACCCTTCTTACTGCTAACAGGCTTCAGTTGCAGAGAAGTTAGCTTCCTTTCCAAAAAAATGAAGTCAGAAGCTCTACTTACCATGTTTGGTGAGCTCCAGGGCTCACCAAACATCCTCCGGCCCTGTCATGGGGGCAAGAATGATAGGTCCTTCATACAGCTGGGAACCACTTACATGGTGAGGACACTTGGGTCTGTGGGACCAGATTAAATCTGATAAAATCCTCAAACGACATACAGTGCAGGTGAAGGAGCCTTCACACCAGTAGCCAGTCTGCCAACCCACTCCTATTATATCAAATCCCTCCTTCCTCCTGCCCCACTTACTCATCTCAACCACATTTCTATGCATAAATATCTGACACAAATGACTACTGTGTGTATCACAGGTAGATAACTTAATGTAGATTTACTTTCTACTTAAACAAACCAAACCCCAACAATGTTGGATTCTCAACCACAGTCACTACCCAACTAAATCAGATTTTTTTTTTTTGTTCATTTTTATTTTTAAAAACAAGTAACATGACATTAAAACTTTAAAGACTTTAAAAACAAGTCCCACAGTATTAAGGCACGCCAGCCCAGGGCTCTGCTTACCATGCAAGCAAGCATTTTGAATGTCAATGGCCTTGGTGGACTGGTCATCAGCAGAGAAGTGAGAGTGATGAGCAGGTGAAACGAAAGCTTCTAATACCCCTTTGGTCAGGCCCGGCTCAAACATCATACTACGGCTTCTCACACTGACATTCTCACATCCAGGATAAAGATTCGTAATGCTTACTGAAACTGGGTCAGGGAAAGGAAAATGAGATTACAAACCATGTGAAAATCACAACCAGATCACTTCAAAATAACTATGCAAGGCACAAAAGCTGATTAAAAATCCCAAACTGCTCTTCAATGAAAGGAGATGACTACAAAGCTATGAGCATAGAAAAGCACATTCTTAATCTGAATGATGAAAAGGAAAATCTTAGAATGATCCCATATAACACTTATTGCCCTTTAGCAGATACACTGCTGGGTAGCATAGAAAAAACCTCAGTGACTTGGAAATTAAAGGTTTCAATAGTTAAAGTTCTTCTATGTTGCAAAGATATACTGCTTTTTTAACTAAGGCCTGCAAGTTCATAACATGGGCTGTTTTTATTGGCGTGGAAATGATATGTATTCACTTAAGTTTCTTCCTGTAAGTTAGGATAAAATTCTCACTGTGTAGCAACTGTTTCTCAGGAGGTGGGGGAGAAAAGCAGGGCCTTAACCAAAATTATTTTACTAACAAGCAATTTGTGGAGTTCATGTTTCAGATTCCCTAAAAGAGAAATGAAAGGGCTTTTTAATTGACTTGCACCATCTAGTGGAGAAAGCAAACATTTCTTTCCTCCACTGGGTGCTGAATTCTAGCATTTGGGTTTTAATATAGAGAAACTACCTGTCAGCTGTAAAAGTATACTTTCAGGTTTGATCTTCTAGTGTAATATCTAAAACTTTAGGGTCTTGTAAATAAATACATGATGAATTCACACACTTATTTTTACTGAATTTAAACAAACTTAAGCACATGATCAAGTATACACCAAATTGTGTAATTCTGGTGTATGGTTTAAATGTTTTATCTGATTATGCCACTCAACCCATAACATTATTTAAATGTTATACAACGATTTTAATCAAAAAAGAAGATAGTGGATCGTGCAAAAAACAAAAATCCAAACACTAAACCAAGGCCATAGTGGCTTTGCACAGAACTGCACAACGTTCAAGTGTGCACAGCACTGCACAACTTTCTGGCTTTATGTCTAGGTAAAGTATTCATAAGCGCATGCTTCAAATTTGCCATAATTTCTATAATGATTTGCCAATGTGACTGGCAGTCTTGTCTGATTTTATGATGGTGTGAGCACGTAACACCTATTCTCTGGTTCTAGTACCAAAATTTAAAACAAAACAAAACAAAACAAAAAGCCCATTTCAGTTAAAACCTTCCCGCATTGCCTCACTGGAGTGAATTAAGATAAATCAGGAACTTCGGATTGATTAATTTAATCAATTCCTTTGCTCTGTTGACACTTATGTGAGCCCCTTGTGTTAAGTGAACAGTAAATGCAATAACCATCTCTGTGCCAGGTATCTTGGCGTGTTAGGCCACTCTGTGAGAACCTTATAGCTTCCTCAGATGACTAGAAAGAAAGTAGAGATGAAGATTTACGACTAGCACTGTTCTAACATTTCTTAAAAATGATGAATGAAACCTACACCTGCAAGTATTATCCAAAGAAAAAGGCAACCCTGGCCCCATCTAAAACTTGGGTAGTAAGACTACTTCTAAACATCACTTTAAACTTGAGCTCCTCAAAGTGCTTGCTTAGCCTGTATACATTGCACAGCCTTTCAGTGTTAGAAAAGGGATCTGGACAGATAATTCCCTACTCTTTCCAGTGTCCTCCTGCCACATCTGTGGGTTCTTCTAAAGCCAGGCATATGTTGAAGTGTAAACCTAGCTAGTTCCTCCAGATTCTGCAACTCCTCTCACTTCACACAGGCCAGCTGGTGCTACATGGGCAAAGTTTCACTATTATTTGCTCACATTTACTTCAGTTTAGAAAACCTCCATTTTCATCTTGTTTGCAGACAATTTTAGGCACCTCTAACTGGGCTAATCCAATCCTGTACCTTATGGAAAAGCACCCCAAGGCATCAGGAGCAGTTCTCAATCCTCTGTTATTACTTGAAGATCACACAAAAATGCAGCAACTGTTTCAATTTTGCACAGAGTTTACTGAAGCTACTCAAAGAAGGCGGCTGACAAAATATAATGCCAAAACCCATGATGGTGGAATCTGGTCACAACACTGGCGTTCATAGCCCACAGCTCTTTGCGAAAAATAAATGCCAGTGTTCACAAGTCCCGTCCTCCACTCTCCCAGTTCACTTATGCAGCATAAGAGTAAAACGAAACCTTAACTACCCCTACACCCTCCACACCCACTGCTCCTCTTCACTCTTACTTTGGGTACGAGCCTGCACACAGAGAAGTCAATACCCTCTCCGCTTTGCTTTGCTTTCCTTACACGCTTAGCCTGTCCTGGTCTTTGCAGCACAGCCAACAGCTCCTCCTCCGAGGAGCTACACAGACTAAGAGGAAAATGTTTGCTCGTTCAAACATTACAGCTTCGAAGCCATACCTGAAGGTTTGGAAGACAAAGGAGATGGGGGGAATCTGGTTGAGTTTGTGGAGGAGAGCCTAGGCCTACGTCTTCGAAAAAAGCTTCGTAACAGGCCACACTTAAGGGACTCCACAAGGGTTGTTTTCCCAGCACCAGAGTGTCCAAACAGCTTCAGTTTGATCCGGGGCTGCGGATTCTGCGTGTGCCGCAGCTGCTGGATAAAAAGCCCCCGGTGCGTATCCTAAAATTTAACATAAAGAAGAAATCAGAATATGTGGCAGGGAAATTCTGCCTCCCAACAAACTCAAAACACAAGGCTTATGTAATGCTTTCTTGACAGGCTAGTGGTCATATGGACCAGTTCCTCCATCTGCTTCATCATGCCAGCGATCACTTTCTGGCAGAAGGGGAGGGACAGGTAGACAAGGCACAGCCGAGTGCTTCCTCTCAAGAGCGAGCTTGAGTCTTGATGAAAATCACACATGACTTCAGGCTCAACTTCAGTGAATGGGATCATTTTGACCTCTGATGGAGAGGGCAAAGGAAAAACTAGCTTCTTTCAGTGCCCATTCTCCTTACCTATGAATCTCAGTAGCCTAACCAATATCCATTATCTTATACATGTAGCATTGAAGAATTTTGCAGTGACAGCTACCACCTAAGCAATCTGAAAACTGGATGTGCATTTCCCCTCTTCTTAACACCAAATTTTTCTGTACTTCTTGTATTTGGGAGAATTCTTCTCTTCCCTCTCCCCCCGCCCAGCTCTCTATTTATTCCCATTTCAGTTCTTTGCAAGGTAAACACTCCTTTTCCCAAACCACTCTTATCTCTCCTTTCCCCATACACTTATTCTCCTGTACCTTAAAAGACCTCTTGCATACTATTCACCTTCCATTTTTCTACCCCTCTACTGCAAGTGTACATCCTCCAGACTGCTCTCCCTCTTTACTCCCAGGCCTCAATAGATCTGCCTCCCTACTTAATTCTCCTCTCACAGTTTGTCCTCTGTGCACATTCACTGTCTCTTCCACAGCTGCAATCTCATCCTTCTGCACAGGCCTTCCTCAAACCCAATCACATCTCCTGTACAAGAGTTTTCCACTTTGAGATCCCCCATGATACTCTGCTATATCTTGTCTTGTAGTATCTGGAGGATACTCCTTCTGTTCCTGCCAGACAGAGCTGGCCATGAACAAATCAAATCTGTCTTTTCTCTTTGTCCAGCAACAGGCAATCACACACGGATGCTCCACTTCCCACACAAGCTGAGCCTGAAAAATCAACAAGGTGACGCAGTGCAGGAGAGCAAACTATCCATTGTTTCTGGCCACAGGAAGACCTGCTTTAAGGAAACACAGGTAGCAGAAAGGTGGAAGGGCAAAAGAACTAGCTTCATCCTCCCTTCCTTCATTCCCCCATTCAGAGCTGAGAGAGAGGCTCTGTTGTTCTGCATTTGTACTGAGTTTAACATCTAGAATGAGTCATAAAGTGAGCACCTACAGCCCCCCAAAATTATAAGCATGTAGCAATTAAGCTGAGAAATTTGGCAGAAATAGTAGTGCATAAAATTTAGTTCCTTCCTCGCTAACAGGCATTTATTAAATAAGTTAGTCACAATGCAAATACTACACCCCCTCATGGCTAATACTGAACCCTCTGCAAGAGCCACTAGCACAGTAGGTTCTTCATGTGTGTGCTACAAGGCACAAAACCCTCCACAGGCACTGAAAATAAGTGTCAGGTATGCTCTCTACTACATGATGTCGACCATTTTGAATAGTGCTAGAATATTTGACTGTTGGATTTGATGATCTTAGAGGTCTTTTTCAACCTTAAAGATTCTATGATTCTATTTTCAGTGGCTTGATGTAGTTTAATTTCAGTTGATCAGATTCTCTGTTGCAAGGTATACTCTGATGAAACATAATTTTCATACATTTTCCCTATATATATAGGCAGGCCTTCAATAATTAAGCACACTCTTCTATCAAGAAGATAGTTACAGCTACTAACATCTCTTTCAGAAGAGAGTTATCTGATCTTCTCCTGCATCTTCACCTGCATGCAGAATCTTCATCTATCTGATCTTCACCTGCATGCAGAATCAGGCAAGGGTTCAGTGCAGGGATACAAGTATGTAAAACGGATCCTGTTATGACAAACGTTTACAAACGCTATCAGTGCAACAGACATCTGAACGCTGGCACTTTCTGACATCTTCACAGATATGCTTTACAATCCTAGCAAGTATAGATTTACGAGCAAGACTAAAGGACGTGATTCTACTTCCACCTTGGCAATGCCTGGTATATACCATATTCTATTGCTACTCTGAAACAGTCATTTATTTCAGTTTTCCACTGATCCATCAGCATAATTAAAACAGGACTATTTTAATTGGTCTGGCTGTTGCCTGGCATCTCCAGGCAAGTGGTCCCTGAATCCTCACAGCATGAGTGGTGCTGCCTATCCGGAATAATCAATGTGTATCAGATGTGTCAGACCTACTGCCTTACAAGACCAGATCAGCTTTGCGTTCCAGTTGTCAGGGGATTTGGAGATACTGAAATTGCAGAATTAAAAGAAGACATTGAGAACTTATGCAACTATTCCACATGGTATTGGAATTTCCAGAAGGTGCACAAACCCCTCATACTTAATAACCCTAATCTAACTAAAATCGTGACGGTGGGGAAATAAGTCCTCTTGTGGGATGTGCTAATTCTTAATAGTTTATTTTCCAGTTTCTCCTAAACACCTTAAATACTTTGCTAGGCATTGTAACAGACAGTATAAAATAGATCAGTGGTGTAGACTAGCTTAGCCGTTTTTGTTAATATATACATACTAGGTTTAACTGAGAGCATAATTTCAAATTAAAAATGAAGAGGAAAAAAAACCCCACAAACACAACCAAAGAGACACCATTCCAGTAGGGAATTTTGCAACAGCTTTTTAGAATGGCTTTGATGAATATCTTATCGTATGATTTCCCATGGTCAAGCTTTCCTTAGTATCTCTAAAAAACATGAAAACCTCAGTTAAAATTCATGCATTCCCAACCTTTTTAAGTCTTGCAAGCAGACTAGCTACATGTTCATGCTGCTCGGCTCTGGCGAGATCTTCTGCTGTTTTCCCATCCTGTTAAAACACAAATTATTACCAGCAGTTCCTTCCTTTTTCCCACAGTAAAAAAAATTAACGTGCAACATAACTCAGCTGCTCAAGGCAGTTACAGAATTGCTGTCAGATGGAAATGTAATAGGGAAAAGACGAAAAAAAAAACCAAACCAACAACTGGTGATAACTACCCCCCCACCAGAATCTCTGTTTTTTTAAACTGTCAAAAAAATAATACTGTCGAATGCAGAAGAATGCCATTTCTTTTATAAATTTGCATCTGTAATGTGGTATTTTGAATTCAAAGCCTGAGAGTGATGCCAGCACTCCACATCTGAATTGCTCTTCTCACCAATTAGAGGATGATAGCAATTTCTAGATACTACATATTGAACATATCTAAAACTTTAAACAGTTCACAAAGAGGGGACACACCAGCATATTCACTCACATGAATAGCAGGTGAATTTTGTTTACTCATGGACGAAGAATGACAGTAGCATTATCAGTCACTGGAGGTTTCCAAAAGGCAAGGACATAGTAAGGGATGTGGTTTAAATTGCATCGGCAAATTTAAGAGGAAAAGCAAAGTTACCTTCAGCATTCTGGTCTTGCCATTTAACTACCCATGTTTCACGGATCAGCAGTTTTAATATTAAACAGGGTGAAAGAAAAATCCTATTTTCAAGTCTTACAACTACATTAATGCTACTGTGTTGTTTTAAATTTTGGTAACAGGTAACTAATTTATGAACACTTTGCTTCTTTCACTCTCTCGGAGAAGAGCTTTCAATTATTAACAAATAGCACTGGAAAACTAAGATCTCTTTCTTGGGTTTCTATCTTTGATTTTACTAGCTTTTCACATGAAACCTGCATTGTCTTAAGTAGTTCCTGGTGTTACTGTCATTATTATATGAAATAAGTATCTTCGACAACTGAGTGTCCACCTACAGACGGTTTCCACAGAAGTTATTATGTACTCCAGAACTTCATATAATTCAGACAGAACAGAACATTAGCAACAAACAAAGGTGTAGTTGATGGCGTGAACTGACTAGATTTGAACCAAGACCATACCCTTTAATTCCTTCCATAGTTGACATGTAATTGCAACTTTAGTAAAGAAACATCTGAATGTACTTTAAAAATTAATTTTCCTTAGAGACAATGTATCAAAGGGGAAGACTCTTTGTCTGCGCTGACTCCACACTCCAAATCCCAGTTAATCCCGAGCGCCTGCTGCACGAGGGGAAGAATGGTCTGGTGTGTCTGGGCAGTTAGCCGGTCAATGGGAAAATTGCTTCCACACTTCTAGTGCTTCCCAAATTTCCAGGCCTGGGCACATCCAGGGGAATCCAAAACCTTCAAGTAAAGGGAAAACCTTCATCCTTTGCCTGAGAATTCCTGTGGTAACAGGATGTGGCCGTCACCAACCTAAAGTGTGAATTTTATCTGGATCCCCAAATCTCTTGCCTTTTCTTAAGTCCAAAAGCAGGACTGCTACAGACTGGCCCTGCACTCTCCCAGAGCGCAGTACATTCCTGTTGCGACCTAAGGTTGGATATGGCCTGGCAAATGCCAGCACCAAGCATGTGTGCAGTGACAGATCCCTGCACTGTCCCTTTGAACGGGAGCAGGTCCCACACCTCTGGATGAGTATGCCACAACTGCTGTGGCATCGGCATGGCTCCCCTTGCTTGCCGTGCCTCGTTGCTCCATGGGGGTTTGCTTGTTCTGGCTTCAAGCCTGGCTTTGGCTAAACAGCTGTACTCCAATATATTGTTTGTTTAGCTCAGTCACAGCTTTTGGGGCACAAACACAAAGGAAATAACCATCTGGTTAAGTATTTGGCAAGGAGTATGGATGGCAGCGGCTCAGCCAGAGCCTGATCAGTGAGCATGGTTATAATGGGATGGATGTGACTGCTCCCAAAATTAGAAAAATGGCAACAGGAATGGTTCTAATTGCCAGAAGTCTAAGCGAATGTGTGCACAGAGCAAGCCTACTGGTAACAATGGAATGGCACTGTCATGACCCCAGAGCTCCTTCCTCACTTCCTAACAGGTTCATGAGCTCAAGACCAGCTGTCTGATACAGCTGTCCAATCTTTGTTCAGACTGCTGTGAAGGAAGATGACCTGAAAAAAACTCCACCAGGGGATTTTGCGCTACCTTTGCTCAGGTGTTGCTCCTAGGCTGAGGCTTTTGCCCCTCGGTTCTCACCTGAGCTACACTACAGCTGCATGTGGCCACATATCCCACTGACCCAGCCCCTGACTTCCAGGTTTGACCTTGCACCTGCCTCTTCACTATGGACTTGCCTGGTGATCACTAGACCCTTGGCTGACCAAGACCAATTCCTGACCTTGACTTAACCTCAGACCTGCCTCATTGTTACA
Organism: Aramus guarauna; assembly: GCA_013400195.1. Lineage (NCBI taxonomy): Eukaryota > Metazoa > Chordata > Aves > Gruiformes > Aramidae > Aramus > Aramus guarauna. The sequence goes on from VXBL01005522.1 coordinate 118,196, forward strand.
TATTCTTCTGGCGACCCAGGCTCTTGGCTGAAGCTGGTTGCCATCACTGGACCTGCTCTGGCTAGCCTTGCTTGGGACTGGGCCGTTGTTGGTGATGCCATCCCTGTCTCTGCTTGCCTTCTTGTTTACAAGTTCCTAGCTCACCTTCCCTTACTAAGCAATGCCTGACAAGCATCAGTTTTGAAGTCCATGGTCATCAGACCACACAGTAAACAAGACAGGCAGAAAGGCCTGTGAAGTGGGTGAAGGATACCCCAGAGCACTGCCAACAAGCACCAAGTACAGCAGAAAGAACTCTACGTCAAATTTACCCCCCAAAAAGCGTTTTGAGATGTTTACATTGACAGATGCTATCAGTTCAGTTCACATGTCTGTTGAAAATTTAGACTCAGATCTGGAAGCTCAATTATTGATTGAGGTAATAGGTGGAAAAAGCATTTACTTCCATGAAAAGGAAATTAATGGAACGAAGTTCCCCCTTTTTTTTTTTTTTGTCCAAAACGGTGAACAAGGTGAGGTTGTTTAATTCTCTGCATGTCCACTGTGAGATGAACTGCAGAGCACAAGAGTTAGAAAATACACATATAAGCAAAACAGCAAACAGGTTTTCAAGCTTTCATGAAAAGTACAGGGTATCTATACACTAGAATAGCAATGCATAAGCAAAGCTGGCATCTGAAAAGGGCTTGGTTACTTAAAAACCAGTCAAATGCAATCAAATACAAAATCAAACTAGTCTTAAAATGGGCTTCAGCCTGAGGAGGAAGCAGGGAAATCATACTGCAGTCCAGTTACTTAACAGTGCTGAAAAAGTTAATTCCTCAGAAATAGCATTCTGAGAGAAGAAAAAATGTAATTAATTCTACTGCACTGGTTTGGAAAGAGCTGTTAATAAGACTTTTCACAACAGTTTAACATCCACCAAGCAAATGAATGCAAAACTGAAATGCTATTAAAATCACTACATGCACTTCCTCCCTTCCTCTCCTCCTCTTCCCTTCTCTCTGCTGCAATAATGAAGAGTTACATATATTCAGTCTGTTTCTCCTGCCAGATTTACAATCAGCACTATTTACTCTGTTTTCTCCTTAAAACTGATCTGAACTAAAGAGATAAAAAGTACTTTTATCTTGGAAGGACAGGGTCCACATAGGCAATTATAGCAACACAGAAGGGAAGGGAAAAAAGGGATTGAGGGGAAAAGGAGTTGGCAGGGGGAAAGGAATGAGAAAAGAGAAAAAAGGAAAGGGACAAAAAGAGATGACGAAAAAAAATCTGTAAAACACCCCACAAAGTCCATTGCATGCACATTTCATTATTATTGTTTAATAAGGGACATGGCAATCTACAGTCTCATAGTTACCAAAAAGTCATTTTTAGATGCCAAGCTTGTTTAAGCCACAATTCCAAGTTCATTGGTTTTAATGACTGCTTTTGAAAGGCTTCCTCCTGCTACATGAGATACATACTTAGAGGAAAAAAACCACAGTGCTAAATCTATAGGGAAACAATAAAAACATTTGTATTTTCTACCAGATGGGTAAAGCAAATGAAACAGAAGTTTTCTCCTTTTTCCCTCCATTTCAGCTGTCTCAGGGACACTTTCTAAGACGAACTTTGAAAACACAGACTCAACTAAAACCTAATCACAACATTATTTCAATATACAGAGCAATAGTTATTTGTGAGCAGAATGCATTGGTTAGGATAAGTAGCAATGTAAACTGATACAACAGTGTCTGAAAATAAAACATGGTTAGGTTGTTCAAAACACAGGTAATGGATGCATGATGCCTATAACATATCATGTATATATGATGTGTGCCTGATGAAGAACACTTCATTCCTGCTGTGGATGTGTCAGTCAAAAGGACGTTTCTCACTTCAGCGAGAATAAAAGATACCTCCAGTGGTGCTAATTGGGAGCAGCGGTGCTGACTGATCTGACATAAATGATTTGCTTTACAAGGATACTTGCATACTAGTTCACTCATCCATGCACCCACACATGTCCACTATGAAAATAAAACTTTTTTAATCCCTTGAAAGCAAGAAAAATATTTAAGATATATACAATACATTTGTACAGTAACAGTACCTGATGTGAAATGACATACCTCTTGTTGACAGTGGCCCACTGTGCTTAGAGAAAACACAGTGCTACAAGTAATTCTTAGATGAAGAAATTCTTTGGTGCAGATCAAGTGGTAGCTGCACCATACCTTAATCAGTTTAATCAGTTTCAAATGTAGTTGTAAGAAGGGAACAGGTGGACAACATAGAATGCTTTTCAAGCTGTGGACATTCAACAGCCTCACTCTTCTTTTCTTTCTTTTTTTTTAATTTAAAAATGTAATTATACTAGACCTTGTGTGCCTCCCTCCCCCACTGCAAGACATTAATTGTTTTCCTACTACCACAGATAAAAGAAGCAAGAAGCATAACA
>VXBL01005522.1:120658-144670 GCA_013400195.1 Aramus guarauna
CCAATACTTACAGAAGTTAAAGCTTCTACGTTGGCACCAGTAAGACACAGGAATCGGACAACGTCAAGAATGCCATTGTTTGCTGCCAGATGTAAAGGTGTTCTTCCGTACTAACATGGGGAAAAAAGATGTTATTACATTAGTCAAAGAACTTCGCTCCAACTTTTATAACTAATAATCAAATATATTGTACAATTATACATACTGATACACAGCAAAGATCTTGCAAAAACTCTAACAAAAAGTACAAAGCAAAANAAACTATAAGAAAAAAGCTCAAGCACACCTGCTTAAAGCGTAATTAAAAACTACTTGAAAAATGGGAAACAATTTTATAGCTAAATCCTTCACAACTGTGGAGGAATCCTTTAAAGTTTTTTGGCTATATTTGAGAATGTCTTTCTAATTCCCAGTAAATTTAACTGCATTTTCCTTAATTAAATATGAACCAGTTAAGCAACACTAAGCCCTTAACCTTTAAAGCTCTGGATTCTGTTTCAATCCCAGTATTACCGAAGATTACTTATCTGCCGTCTCCCCCCTTCCACACAAAGCAATAAAAGGGATGAATGCAAGAAGTCAGCCTGAAGGAATCTGTGCTTTCAGTGATGGAGGAAAAGTGCTGCAAGTATTCCTTCTCCAATTATTGCTTTTCCCCCAAATCCCTTACTTGATGACAGGTTCTCATGACATTCACTTCCGGTCTTTCATGTTTAGAGCCACTGTTATAAATATCACTACCATATACTCTCTGCTTGTACCTCCTCTTACACATTTTCACGCATTCAATACTGTTCTCCCTGTTTCAACCCTACAGTCAGAGCAAAACTTACAAACTTACTTCATGAAAGGCTATTTGAAAGCAAAGCTAACTTTCTGACAACCGCAATCTGAAAAGATGCCTGGCTCCTCAAAACCCTACACCTCAATTCAAATAAATGCATATGATGTTCTACTGCACGCAGACTGTGCAAGAAACAAACGGTATTACGTACATGTGGGACAATGCCAGATGTGAGGACCAAGGATAGACAGTTGTAATGTTACTGTACTTCCACTGCAGGGCTTGCAGCTGGAGAAGACCAGTAGAAGTAAAGATTCGCTATTTGGTAAGACCCAAACTCACCCTTTCAAATAAAGAGCACTCTAACAATCACTCTAGTATACACGACTCCTAAAAGAATAACAGGACACAAACTTTAACCACAGCTTCTGTAGCCATGATCCCTCCTCCACTGAACGCTTGAAAATTATTTTTTCCATGGCATGCTTGCGGCCAGGCCACCGATCCTAGCTCAGCATTCTCCATTATGAAAAGAGGTGCTAATCCAGCCTTGTGCTGCATTAACTCACCTTCCCCAAAATGTGTTCTTAGCTGTGGATCTGGATTTAATTGCCTAGTCAATCAGGTTTAAGCTCAAAGGCAGGACTGGGGAGCTCATTATTGTAAGTTTTTTTCACTTGGCAGCTGATGATTTTCATTATTAAAATCCAAAGTGATTGCATTGGACAACCCTCAAGCCAAAAGCCCCAAAACTTTATTTAGCTGGCTAATAAAGAGAAGGTCAGCACTCTGGTAATAAATAGAAGTGTTAACTAGTGAAATGTTATTGCCAGAATATGTACTCTTCCAGAAAACCAAATAAGCTACAACACCCAAATCAAACAAATTACATATAGCACCATAAAGACTCCTATGAATAAACAGGGCAGACAAAGACATTCAGAACTAAATATCAAGCCCTAAGCCCCATAGCCTGTCAGCAGAGCTGACAGCTGACCCTCACCTTTTCAAATTAACCAAAGTTTCCTGAAACAGCTTGCTTTTCTCTGAAATATCTCTAGCAGGAAAGCCAGAATGTTAAACCTGTAAAGCATCACATTCAGTTATCCCATACACTGCAGCAGTAGCACAACAGAAGGAGCAGAGAAGGCACTAGTACCTCAAAGTTTAGGGACAGGCTATTAGATGTTCTCTTTAGAAAATGCTTTTTAATTCTGAGCTGCCTTTTAATTCTGCAATTTCCTGTACCCTGCCAGTGACAATTTGCTTAATAGATAAATTAAAGCTACTCTATTCTAAGATAAATGTTTGATTAGGATTTATTTTAATAAATCAACTTGATGCAGAAAAACATAAACTAGCCAATATAACATTTTCATAACCAGGAATAGAACCTGCAGTTTATTTAAATTCCTTAACAGATGACAGTGCAGATCTCTTAAAGTAATTTGGAAGAATTCAAAGCTGATTTTTCATAAAAAAGTACCACTCTTCAGTTCTGTGTATAAATTACTGTTATTAAATCACAGCAAATCAATACCAGCTTAGACCAGCAACAATGCACTTCATCTGTTCTTCAGTGCCTAGATGTAATCTGCACAAAGCAAAGTTATACAGCAAGGGAAGAAGGTTGGCATATACATGCAACATTAGAGCTAAGTGTCAAAATACATCGTGATAATTCACTTGGTCTCTTTCTTCATGGATCTTTAATTATCTATTCAACTGAAACAAACAGGTACATTTACAAGATGAGTCATTTAGTGCTTTGCATTTGACCACTTTAAGAGATAAAAAAAATAAAAGGAAAAGCATTTTTCATATCAGAGAACTGGAACAGGTAATCTAACACAATATGTGAGCTATTAAACTAAGTAATTCAGGACCTGTATTCCATTTACCTTATTGTTGACATCCAGATTACAACTTGCTTCACAGAGTGCCATCACAATAGGCACATTCCCATCTTTGCAGGCCACATGCAAGGGAGTGTTGCCATGTCTGTCTTGGAAATCTACAAAGCAACCTTGACTGATGAGAGTTTTAACTACTTCTATTTGACATCTTCTCACAGCAAGGTGTAGGGCTATATGACCATCCTGAAATCACAAGACAGCTTGTAAGTGAGATTTAATAATGCCAAAAATCAAAGCATTTTGCAGAGTCACAATCATTTCATGTAAATGATTCAAGAATCACAATGTTTTTTATTTTTATTTTGAAGGCAGAGGCAGGGAGATGCAGAGCATCTGTCAGCACAAATCAGCTATGGGATGAAAGCAAATGTCTATTAAGCTGCTGGGCTTTGCAGTGGAATGGATGAAATGCAAAAACACATTCTCTAGTGACGACTTCTGTAGGAGGTGGGAGAGTGACCAACTGTAACAACCAGCTGAATATTGTAAACCACTCTAGTGTTTACTGACAGAAGTTAGTGATGCAAAAGTCATGCAATCTGCTTAGTAATCAGTAACTTCAGAGAAAGAGCTTTCTCTCTCTGTAGGACAACTTAAAGAGACAATGTGATTGACAGAAACAATTAAATTATTTTAGAAGCTAAAGCATTTTTCTGAAATTGCTTTAATAACTGTTTAATAACTATCAGCAATAAATGTAGCTAAAAGGACAAGGATACCAAAAGTATCAGCAATGAAAAGCAAAATTTATTTGTTGGGATTACACCACAGAAGACAAAAAATGATTCTGAATCCAATACAATTATATTTTTAAATAGAGGGAATTCAGCTTATTGGAAATAGGTGTGATTTATCCAACCCATAAGAATCAAAGGCAAATAGTAAATCCATCTTTTTTCTCTTACTAAGTTAAAAGTTTGTTGCCAATTACAGAACCCAATGTTCCTGCCATTTTTCACAGAGTGTTACTCATAAAGTGATAATTGATAAGGTGATAATGAATCAGCAAAAACACAATCATGGAAAAATAATTAGTGGGCAACTTTAAAATACTATTGCAGTCATCAACAGTCTCCATGTGAACTGCTCAGAAAACCCACATTATGGAAACCACACTGGCTTGCAGCATTCAAATGAAGCAATTCGGAAGTACAGCTCTGTGACACCTGCAATCTCTGCACCAAAAGCATCTCAAACTAACCTTGTCTGTTGCATCAAGATCAGCCCCATGTTCTGTCAAGCACTCCACGATATCATGGTAACCCCGAGCAGATGCTGTCAGGAGCGGAGTCTCCCCTTCTTTGTTTTTAACGTTCACGTTACAACCTGCTTCGCAGAGCGCTTTGGCAACAGAGTAGTAGCCGTGCCAAGCAGCACAGTGCAGTGGTGTTTCTTCTTCCTATCAATATGGGGAAAAAAACCAACCAAAAACAACACAGCTGAACCAAACACAAGGAGGAACAATTACCCAGCTTAACTCAGTAAGTCAGGAAGATGACGCAAAAGAAAAAAAAGACAGTCAACTAAGTAAGCTTTATAAAAAGATGTTGTAATCTTTAATGCCGACATTCTTAAAGCAAGAATAACTCCTGCTGACATACTAAGTGATTACGGGTAACGCACTAGATTTTCATCAGTACTTGGATTCTGAGAGTCCATATTTCTCACCATAAAACAATCTACTGACAACACCTTGCATGTCCGCAATCTTAGTTGAGATGTTTCCATGCTCCTGAAGCTAACTATCTTGGTTCTCTCACTTGAAAACTGATCCTCATTCATAAGCAACTTCAACATCCTGTGTGCTGAGGGACTACTCCAGTGCTTAAAACAGACTGCTCACCAAGGAGATGCCAGTCCCACTAGACTTGCAGTTTGAAGCAGATCACTGTGCCCACTGTGTTAAAAGAGCACATCCTAATGATTTAGGAGTGTAGGCAGTGGCTTGGGTACGTAGAAACGTGAGTCCTTTAAAAGTATATCACAACAAGCCTTTGAACCTGCAGGCATTTTGAGTTCAGTTGTGACTGAAGTTCTAATTTGCCTTTTGCTTGAACCCAGGAAGCTTCAAAATACTCACCTTCAATCTTGTTATACTTCCTAACACTTATGTGGAACATCATTAAGAAACTCAAATGTTTTACAGAAATATGCTATTGGAAGCAGCCCACTAAAAAGCAACGAGGATTAAAACCCACCAAAAAAGTCATTCTATCAAATTCTAAGAAATGGGATATCCTTTCTGTACCTAGCAAATATTAATGAGGAGACAACAGATGCTGATAATATTAGAGGACGTAGACGGTATTTGAGGTTTCTGTAAAAATCTGAGGAAAAAAAAATAGTCAAACAGCACGTCCTGTGGTCCCTTGGCCTGCTGCTGCTTAAACAATATAAAGGTAGTCCTAGGGGATGCAGCACTTGGGGAGGCTTGTGGAAATACCGCACACAGTTAAATTTGGGTCAAATGGAGTTTTTTTCCCATTAAGCCTTTTCTTTCCTGCTTTCTCACAAGAATTCAGAACTCTAAAGAAGCTCTCCTGAGCACTTGTCTCATTTTCAAAAATGAGTGCTTGACACTTCAGAAAAGTCCCATGATAGCTAAAAAGCTGAAATCAATACAAAAAGCTAATAAAAAGCTTTAGCTGAACTCACAGAGCACACATCACCACCCATACCATCGTGATGGTGACTTTCTCCATCTTTAAGCTTTCATTTTTCAGGGAATCCGTGTTTTATAACGGTAGTCGGTTCATGCACATTGTTTTTGAGTAGTCTTCATCTATTAAGAGGTATTGAACCGTCCATAATTCTGTTATTTTTTTCAAATGCAAACAGGCCAGAGGCTGCAAGGCAAGACTAAGAGTTTTGAACACTCATACTAAAGCCTTATTTGTTGAAGAAAAACAGACCAGTGTCCATGACTTACCTTGTCTTGAAAGTTTGGATTGGATCCAATGCTACAAAGAAACTGAACCACATCCACATGCCCGTACCGAGCTGCAACGTGAAGAGCCGTTTCCCCAGACTGCAATTACAGAAGAACATGTCAATGTAATTTCATGTGTCACCCCTAGATACACACCGCCATGTACAGCCTGAATGCCTGTATGCTGCACGGGGTACTCCTCCATCACTGTAACCCAGTGGCACATCGACAGTCAGCAGAAGTCTCCAGCTTACAAACTGTAGTTGTACGTGACAGATAAATCACCACCTGACGGATTATTTCTTCAAAGGCCTTCCTTTTTCAGAACTAATTTTTCCTACTTAATTTGTTCAAGGTCACAGCCACATCAGGATTTCTGAGCAATATGAAGAGGCAGCTGCATGTGCAATTGGTGTTGAAACAGACGTCCTGTGTCTATTTGTACTATTTCCATATGCTACCCCCTCTGCCCTGTAAATACAAATGTAAGGGGTTGGCCTAACATTTTGGTACATCCTGGTGTATTTTGGTCATGACATGTAATTATTTGCAACCTTTTGTTGAAACTACATGAAAAAGAAATGGTATTTTTTATTAAGAGAGTAACCTCTTTCCTAGTAGGCCTATCAGGAGTTGAATAATAATTTTGCTAATGTGCCTTGCCTTGCAGTAGTTCCCTCAACAAAGCAAACTGTGTTTCACAAGTACAATTGCCTCTGTATTGGAGCTTCGGCTAATATAAAAACATCACTATAGTATAAGATTTAACAGCAACTAGTTTCTAGGACAAATGTTGCTCAAGTAACACTGCTGGAGACAAGGTAAGTGCTCATCAGTTATAAATTGTTAAGCTTCATTATATTCAACCTCATAACAGTCAAATTTACTTGTCAGACAAAAGTGATTTTCAATCAAGAGGAATGAAAAACAGAATCACGATTTTATCCTGAGTTCCAATGAGAAATCCAGTCTTCAAGTGAAAATTAATTTAGGTTTGTACTTCCCCACCTACCCACCATGTACTCACCACATTTAATATGCATGCTTGGTTAACATTTGTCAGGAAAATAGTCAGTACGTTCAGCTACTTTAAAGATGTGTTATCACAGCCTATATGTCAGCTTAGAAAACCACATTTAAAAAGCCATTCACATTCTTGGAATTATGGCACAGCTGAAAACTGAAAGACCCATCTCTTTGCTAAGATAAAGTTATAATAAAAAAAAGGCTCTCTGCATGAAAAGTAAAAAGAATTTTTTTCTTACCTTATCCTTAACATCCAAAGGACATTTATTATCATTGAGAAATTTCAGCGTTTCTACATGACCATGTCGAGAAGCCCAATAGATTGCATTAGATCCAGCCTGTCAAAAGTATTTGATCACAGATGTTACTGATCAATTTAGAATCCTAATTCTAGATTTTCAACTAAGGTATACATGCACTTAGATGTACACAGATATACTGAATGACCATTCAAGCATATATGAACACATTTACTTTCTTAAAAAAACCCAACCAAACAACACCTTCAAATTGGTTCAACAACCCCACATACCAAGAATGAGGATGCTGAGGCACTGGCAGAGGTTGCCCAGAGAAGCTGTGGATGCCCCCTCCCTGGAAGTGTTCAAGGCCAGGTTGGATGGGGCTTTGGGCAGCCTGGTCTAGTGGAGGGTGTCCCTGCCCATGGCAGGGGGTTGGAATGAGCTGATCTTTGAGGCCCCTTCCAACCCAAACCATTCTGTGATTCTATGAATGACAACAAAAAGCCCTGTATGTGAGGATGATTAACAGGATCATTAACTGTTTGCAATGATAACCCTCTTCCTCCTTGTAAGGGAGTTTCTTGGAAACAACAGTCATGGGATAAAAACCTTTCTGCTGCTTACTTTACTATCTATTAGATAGAAAAGCAGACAGTGCTTCAGGTTTGCTTTAAATGAACCCCTGAATGTTACAATACCTTTTGAGAAAAGCCTGTTGCAAAGCCTTCCCTCCATGACATGCAAGTTTTAGTTGTGATATTTCCCGCTGCTAAAATGTGAATTTATCATTCCATATTAAATAAAGTTCACCATTGTGTTTTAGGGCAATCACTAATTTGAACTAATTGAGGTAATTTTGTAAGCATGAACTACATTTTAAGATTAATATCATTCAAATTACTTCAGCTAATAAAGTGATCAAAATCAGAGGATATGCACTAGTAATAAATGAAATTATTAAAGATCTGCTTTTATCTTTTTTGCTATGGAAGACAGAAAACAGGCTTTACAGCCCGGATTTTTTCATTTCCGATACAACTTGGTCTGAACCGCTGTTAACTGTACTGAAAAACTTATACTGAATGGTGACAAAGCAGAACCCTGACCTTATCTTGAACATCAATACGGGATCCACGCTTTAAAAGTAACTGAAGCATCTGAATGTTTCCACAGCCAGCAGCAATCAGTAGTGGAGGTGTTCCATGCTAACAACGAAATACAAGCAAGAACAATGTATTTAATTTTTGAAGGGTGAAGAAAAGAGAGTGGAATAGAAGGGAGGCATTGAATGGCATCTGTGGATTTCGAGTTTCAAATTAAGTCTGCAGGGAATACTGTATAGAAAATAATTTGTCCCTTTGTCCAAAGAAATTCACTGCACAGCAACTTTCCATGTTTTTGGGATGAATTCACATTTACTAAATGAAACACCACGCATTAAAGGCATGCTTTTCAAATTAGGAATATTAATGTTAAGCTCTCATTAGCCCAATTTGGCAAGGACGTTCCCCTTTGCTACCATTAGAAAAAAAATACAGTGATTTCTTGAAAGGTTCAAGACCCCATCACAGTAAAATAACAGAGGCTTTACTTTTATAGTGCTCCTTATGAATATTTGTTAAAGTACTTTAAAATGAAGGTCCGTATAACCATTCAAAAAAGTGAAAATTAGAGCAGAGGTGATTTATGCAAGGTTAAACAGCAGAGCCAGCAACAGAACTTTGGTCTTTTGGTCTCAGTTCCAATACTCCTGTTAGGACAGCAGCAGTACACTGAAATACTGTAGATGGCAAGTCATTTCGTTTCTGAAAATGAACCACACAATCTAACATTACGTTCACATAACCAGTTTCTGCAGTATGGGACTTCTCTTTCTAACAGTGCTTTGCAAAGTCAGTTTTGGCAATCTGGTTATTCCTACATATTGTGCCATCTTAATCTGCCACAAGAAACAACTGCAGAGAAAAGCAGGTTGTTATCTGATATACCACAGCTCTTGACAATAGATTTGATTAATACTTTTTCAAAGGCCTAGGCAAAAAACCCGCAACATTTTGGCTTCCATTTTCAGGTAGTTTGAGAAGACTGAACACAGAACACATTAAAATTTCTCCTAAAGAAAGGCAAAGTTATTTCCCATCCACTTGTCTTTACCTTTTCATTTCAGGTGTTACATTTCTATTTTACAACCACGTTGCTCTATTCAACAGGGTGATAGCTAGTCCCCCACGCACCTCAACACAGACCCACACTACCTTGTTGGGTTGATTGACATCGTAATTTGTCAGAGATCCCAAAAGGTGCTGTAATCCAGGAACATTGTCATCATTGATGGCATGAATAATAGCTTTCATCACAAAAGAATCTTCCTCATCCTTGCAATTGAATGAGAAAGAAGAAAAGTTGTTAGCTTCAAGGAAAAAATCCCTACCTCAACAGCTGCCAAGACATTTAAAAAATTAAAAAGTAAAATTTTCCAAGTCTTGTAAAGTGCTTTCTTCAGCTGCAAATTAAAATCCTTTGTGAAGCATATGGCTAACATGTACGCACGTTATTTGAAAACCCACACCAGCCCCCACCCCTCCCCTTTTTCTAGTACAATATGTTTCCCTCTTCTTCACACACAAACCTGTTACTCACTGAGATTCCAAACAGATTTCTTTTATTAGGTGTATTTTCTTTTTCCTCTTAGATATTTCAATAGATGCAATACTTTCATGAAATGAAACTAATTCCATACATATATGTGAACATTAAGAAAACCAAGAGATACACAAATACAAACTGAAGTATCAAGTTTTGTGCCATCCAGGAATATGACACAAGAGTTTGGACCAAGCTCTCATCTATTCAAGTGGACTAGTTAAAAGTCTAGAACATAAGTGATGCGCCCAGATACCTCTGCAGGTGTAACTTTGGTTTTCTCCCATGCACTAAATCATCAAAGAACTGAATGAAATTCACTGAGCCCAGTATTTGGATCACTCTTAACTCCTCTCTCCTGAGATTTCAGATTTTTTACAAAACTAACATCAGGCTACAATCTTTTCTGCTGCAACACAGGTGTGAAATGCTGATCCAGTGTTAAAAGGCGCACTGATAGCTGAGCTGGGGGAGGCAGGGAAAGGAGGGCAAGAACTAGAGAATAAAGAGCATGAAAGCAGAAAGGTAAAGAGGAGGAAAAGTGGAAACAAGAGTGCAGAGTTGCACAGGAGGGACACAGGGAAAATAATATGGATAAAAAAGGCTTTGCAGAATTTTTGAAGTTTGATCCTATTAATGCACAGAAAAGATGAGGTTACCCAGCTCTAAACATATTAACATATGTACTTTGCTGATCACAGGGTATTTGTGAAGCATGTATTAAAACCTGCAGAGCAAGCTGAATAAGAATGCTTTTGGATTTACAAGCATTTGTAATTAAAAAGCATACCGCAATTCCTCTTGACTACTTAAATCTAGTAGACGTATATAATACCACAAACTGCATACTAGCCAACTTTAAAATTTCCTCCTTAAATAATAACTTGTTATAATACCGCTGTCCAGCATTCATTGGATCAAAGAGGGTCTCAATGATTTTGAATATTCTGTTAAAAAATGCAGTATTATTTTACACAGTGCCACAAAAAATACAGATGCAACTTTTTCACGTTATAATTGCTACAGTACAAAAAAATCTTCGTGAATCAAACTTTAAAACCAAGAGAGAAGAATTTCTGGCACTAGCTATTAGCCTCACCATGGTAATTAATAAATCAAATTTCAAAGTTTGTGTCATGCAGAAGATCAGACTATGGATGACAGACCCCTGTAGACCTAAATTCTATTTTTTTCTACATATGAGATTAATTAATTATGCACATTTTTCAATAGCCCAATATTTCTGTTAGAATCATTTCAGAAAATATTAAGTTTCAGATGCAGTAAAGCATTAAAAGAATGTAAACACACACTTACCAGAGTATCATCACTCCTAGCGACACTCATGTTACTTCTGGACAAGAAAGATCTTGATAATCTTTGGCACAAGGATATTAAACGCACTGATTGCTTTTTAAAAATAATAAGAAAAAAGCTATATGTAAAAAAAAATCAAAACAGAAGACTTGTGATAAGATGCTATTGCAGAGATTTTAAAGGAATACTATCGTGTTAGCCAAGCAAACTGGAGTTTGATCTCAGCATCCCCCATCTTCTTTTTGTATTGCATTTGAACCTTCAATTTCTTTTGACATTTATAATCCAAATAGGATATTCATATGCACTAAGCAAAGCTACACAATATTTTTGGATTGCTACTATTTCACCAAGCTGTTCAAATATAAAGCAAAACAGATTTGTATTACATCCTCTTGTTCACATTGAAAACATTTAAATGTACATATTTTAAAGTATGTACACACAGAAAACCTAAATTGAGTGTAAATTAGCCGACAGCATTCCTTTAAATGCCATATTACAAAACAGTTTAAGATATTGCTAGACTCGCTATTTCATTCTAGGGTAGCAGACTAGTACTTAAATTTTATAGATATCATAGATGTTCACCTCACACAGACACTAAACCATGGCAAAAAAATTGTACTGCATAGCTGGGTATTTTGTGCCTTTGGTCCATAGCTTAGCAAAATCATCCTATTTCTTGGCTTCTGCGACAATGAATAGAACTCCTTTACTAATAATAGCAACCTGCGTTGTCTCATGTTTCATCTCTCCTCACGATAAACAGGTTTCTCATACAGCAGTCCTGCCCTTGCTTAGTATCAGTGCGAATCCCCAGTGTGCACCCTGAAGGAGGAGGGATAACTGTCTTGGTGAACTGGTCCTTGCACACAGATCAATGATTTCAGCTAATACTTTGCCCCACTTCTGGAAAGATTAAGTGATGCCAACCTTCTAAACAGGTTGGCAGCCTCAGACCAAAAATCTTGTGTTTTTCTTTCCTACTCTGCTGAGTGTTGGCATAGCTACTGGAATGATTAATTCTGTGAGGCCTGTTTAAGGGATGCTTGATTTACTGGGATTAGTGTCACAAAAACACGTACCTACACTTAGAAGTGCCTTTTCTCAGAAAACACTACCAGGACAGATGATGACAGCATACAGCTAGATGCATAAAACAAACAATCCACACACAAGCATTTGTGTGCAGATCATTAACAAAGAAGCCTTCTCCCATACCGCCGTACTCAAGTATCTAATTTATTCCACATGGCAGAGGAATGGGTTTGTTCTTCTTTCTTCTCCACTCTCAAATACTGTTTCCCTGGAGCAGGCGATGCTACTGCATTTGTATGTCACCAACAATTTGAAGATTTATTGAACTACTTACTTTCCATTTTCGTCGTGCTGCGAACTTTTTGAATTTCTCCATATTCACTGCAGACGCTTTTCTACTAAGTGCTTGCTGGGTGTCTTTAGGCTATACACAAAAGGAAAATAAAGCTACGGTAAAATACCCACAATTACAACCAGAACTTCCATAAAGCACCTTCCTGCATGTAAGACTCTGTCCTTCAGTGATGACTTGCACTTACATTGTAATAATACTGTAATCAGACTGTAATAATAAAGTGAGCACATCACTTTAACATCCACAGCATGCAGATGGAATTTCTTGAGAAAATGCCCTAAAGAAAATTCAGAACTAAGAGTATTTCATGCAATACTAAAATTTGTTTTTTCATTCTAAACAAAAAAAGCTAACATTCAGCTTTATCTTTCTTCTCCCTCTGATGGAGGTATCGGATATCATCTCCGAGATAAATCTTGTCTTTTGGGAAGATTTCCTGGCTGATTTTAAATGCGGTCAAACTTTGTTCCAGTCTCAGTGTAATCAGCTGGATGCTGCTGGGACCCAAAGAAATAACATCCCACCTACCTGTGCAGCAAGCTTTAAGGCTGCACCCTTTGAACTTTCTCATGGGCTAATACTAAGCACCAGTTACCAGTGGAGTATACCAAATTTTGCATTATATGATCCCATACTTGAAGTCATTTTTATGGAGAAATGCAGGTAAAGGTAGTGATGGGAAGGGGGGTAAAAAGGGATATGACCAGTGGGGTGGAGGAGAATGCACGGAAAGTTAAAGGAACATAACAGGGGACAAAACACGTCTTGCTGCAGGACTGGAGATCTTGGTCCCTGAGACACAAACTTGGACAATGCTTACTTCAATGGTTTAAAAGATCATTTCAACATGTTCAGCATGTTTCAACTGTTTAAGATTACCAAGCAAGAAGTCAGCAAAGCACAGTGAAATCTGTAGTTTGGCTTATTGGTGTAGAAACATCTGCCCCAGGATTCTGAACTGATGAACCAGAGCAGTTGTGGCATGGATAAATATGCTGCTAACTGGTTTTCGGGGAAGTGGAATGGAGTCAAATACCCACTGTGCATCCCCAAGACCTGGGAAATCAATGGCACTGAAGAGTTTTACTACTCACCATCAGAATGTAATATGGAATTTAAAAACGTAAGTGGCAGGTATCACTACACACATCAAGTAAGAAGAATGATAGGTCCAATTTTCTCCCTCTCAACACAGGGGCACCACAACAGCTTGATCAAAACCAAACACCGTGGAACAGTGAAAGAAGCAGCAGACCGCTGCCCTGCATCAACTGCTTCCTTCAGTCTAAAGAGGAAGGACAGCAGAGAGATGACCCTTTTCTGCCCAATCTAAATAAGGAGACTAGAAGATGAAAAATGTGAAAGGAAATTTGACTGGATTCAGAGAATGTATTTTTGTCAGTGCAACGCTCCCTGAAAATTAGCTTCTCTGCATGAGCACAATTTGAATCTCAATAGTAGGCTACTTCTCTATCCCTAACTTACATAGAGGATATGATAATAAAGGCCACATTCTATGTGTATTAGTTTTCATACAGACAGCTTTCCAAAACAGTAAGTTATATCAAAAAATTATGCGAATTTTCCTTGTTAAGGAACTTGAAAAGTGAAAGCTAAGTATGAAACAAAGAATGATTAAAAACAGGACAACAGAAAATGAATTACATTCTAACCTTGATCCAAGGATGCAGCAAACTATCTTGAATAGTCATTCTCTTCCTTTAATAGAATAAAAGATAGAACTATTTCAGATAGTAAAAAACACACTGCTATGTTTATTAAACTAACACCTCAAAATGTGATGTCATTTGAAATACTAGAGACATAGGCTGCAACAATACATACACAAGAGAAACAACTCACTTTGGATCCTTGACTAGAAGTCTTCGTATAAAATCTTTAGCTAGGGCACTGGTATTACTGAAGAACTCTTCTTCAAACTCGTAATTCACAGCAGACACATTTGCTAATGTTTCCTGTTTGGTTTCCCCAAGAAATGGTGATGCACCACTTAGACTGCAAGAAATACAAAACATTCCTCTCATTACATGTTGTAACATTGCTGTTTCAACCCTCTGAGGTTGAGTAACAGCAGAAAGTGAACATTTTTCTTTTCTGCTTTAAGACTGCAAACATACTTTCAGGAAGATGTGATCTAGCAGGCAAAAAGCTTTGCTGTAATTTCAGAGAATACTGATTAAGATAAAGCTGCTGTGGAAAATCAGCTACAGATTTAAAGACAGCTTCCCATGCTATCTCAATGCTGATTAATGGCCACTCTTTCAATAATTATACTATTGCTTTTATGATGATTCAACTTGAATCATGATGTGCAATCAATGCAATGGTTTGACTTTTATAGAAACTACCAAAACCCCAGAGGATAGAATCAGAATTAATCAGCATTTGCAAGAAACACACGTAGATTTTGGTACTTACAGAATATAAGTTATTACACCAATGCTCCTGGAGTGAAGGGAAAGAGAAAAAAAAAAAAGGGATGAGGGAGAGGGGAGAGAAACAGATGGAGAGAGAGAGAGGAGAAAAAAAAAGGTTAGAACATAAGAATAATCATGAGAGATTTCTTTCAAGTAAGATCCAATAACTTACCACATATCTGCTTCAAGACCAAGAGGCTCATAATTTACTATTTCAGGAGCTAAAGGAGAAAGCAGGAAGATCAGTACCTAGTCAGAGAACAGAGCTATGTCACTCTGAGCCTACATATGTCAGAGATAATAAGCTAAGGTGCTGATAGATAAAAACACCTTACTGCATGTCTAAGTTGGAACTGAATGCTACAAATTGCTTATTTAAATTTCAAAATATCATGAATTACAAATTACATAATCTGTAACTCAGCCAAACCAAGCCAAGCCACATATACTGTTTCATAGACCGAACAAGAATAGTTTGAAGAAACAACAGTTTTCTCACCAACAAACTCTGGCGTTCCGAAGATATTTTTGAATTCATTTCCAAAGTCAATTTTGTGTGCTAAACCAAAGTCAATAATCTTGATTCGAGGCTTTGGTACATTCCTGTCCAACAACATTATGTTTTCAGGCTTTGATAAGGAGGAAGGGGGAGAGAAAGAGAGATTATACATAGGTATAAAAATTCTGACACATACCAGCATTCTTCAGCACTGAACACTTCTCTTTACCTCCCCTTCAGCCTCTTGAATTGTGTCTTCAGCAGAAACATCCTCTATTTTCCTATTATGATCTAACATATGCTAATAATTATCTACAGTAAATTAGGTTCACATGTTGTTGACAGAGTGCTGTGATTTCCACAGGGCCAAGATTTTGCCTCTTGTAGATACAACAGTTGCAGTTTTCATATGGACTGACCCTAAGTGAAACACACTGTCTTCAGTACAGACCACAGCCCCTGTGCTATGACCATTCGAGCAGCACTGGGAGATTGCAAGAAACAAAGTCCTGTAAACTAGTATTTGGGCTTGGTTAAGGTTACTCCCTGAAAGAGGTTTCTTTCACACTGTGCAAGCAATCACGGAGGTATAGCTTGTTGCCTTTGGATTTCCAAGAGAAACCTTAGGAGTGGTCCAGCTCCCAGATTTTAAGGCTCAGCATACTTGAAAAAAAAGGATGAAGAGCAGGTTCTCATGTCTTTTCTAGCTATATTTTAAAATACGGCCTTTGGATCATTTTACAACACAGATTTGCAAAACTGGAACAAAGTTAAAAGATAAAATATCAAGACTATCATCAAAGGATGCATTGATTCTGCACTCCATCACTTTCAACTAGCATACAGAACCAGCTACTTAGTCTCCATATCCTGTCACGTCCATAAGCTGGCAGTTGCTGGAGCTACATCCATCCTGCTCACATTGTTAAGGAATTCAGGAGGCATTAAAGACAGCTCTTCATCATCACCCTTCTTTTACCTCTCTTCCCCAACTCAGGGGGCTGATATGTGCAAATATAATCTTCTTCCTTACCTCCCTACATTTCCATTGCATACTTTTATTGTTCTGCATACTTTCATTCTTGCTGCATACTTTAATTCACATAATCATAGTATCTGGTATAATAAGGATGCTTTGTTTTATTACAAGCACATTAGTAAAATTTACATTTCATATTGTAAGAAAATTATTTCTTACTAGATTCACAATTCTTTTCTCTTGCTGACTGTCTATACAAAGAGCAAATATATTACTGTAGGTAATGAGGACAAGACTGGAAAAGGTATGCTTACTCTGAAAACCATTCTTTTCCCAACCTCATCCCCTGAACACAACACCCCTTTCAGAACTGCATTGCAATATAATTATGCCTCCTTTTCCTACTATAGACATAGCTGCTGACTTCAGCAGACTTCAGGGAATGTTCAGCTGCCTACCTCTGGAAAAAAAAAAGTCTTACAGAGGAAAACATTCTGAAATCAAAACATTAAAAAAAGTAACAACTGGAGTTTAGATAAGCAATTAACAGTTCTAAAATAAACAAAAAATTGTTTCTAAAAAAATTGTTTCTAAAAATAAACAAAAAACCCGCAAAAGCAAAAAAAAAAAGGAGGAAATTATCTGTTCTGTCTGGTCCACAAGAATCTTTGTACTTAACTCTGTACTTTTTCAATTTAGTACCTATAAATAACATTCATGTGAACATAAATGTATACAACAGCAAAAAAAAAAGTTGGAAAAAAGACATCCTGTTCAGAATGTTTCATCCAGATAACATTCACATTCCATATAATCATAATTTTTATTTCAAGATTGCTTCCTCAGAATGGTTTAATTTCATCAAAATTTGCCATTTCCCATGAAGAATCTTACATTAGAAACAGATGGGAACTACTTACGGTTCAGTAATTTCTTTTCAATTTCTTTCAATTTCTTTCCCCTGTCCACACAAGCTAGAAAAACAAAGCTACGTCCAAGATCTGCACGATGGCAGATTTGTGGCTGGTGTTACAAAAGACTTTAACAGATGCTGCTTACAGTTGCTGAAGTTTTTATCTGCTCAACACACCTTAAGATCAAAGTGGGCAATTTGCAGTGAGTGGAGATACTGAACACCATTAAGTATCTGTTTGAGAAATTCTGTGGCTTCCTCCTCCGTGAGAGATTCTTTCTCGGCTAAGAAGTCGAAGAGCTCTCCACCTGCAACACTTGGAGAGCAGAAGCAAAGTTATTGATGAGCTTGTTTCAACCAACGGATTCCTTTTAGCGTAGCTATTCTCAGAGCTGCCTTGAAAAGGATTCAGGCTTTAAATAGTGTCAGTATCAAAAAAGAAGATGCAAATTACTTAATTCAATACCCCAAATAGTTAGTAACTACCCCTCCTCCGCCTGAAACAAATACAATAGAAGGAGTCATATTTTCAAACAAAAAAAGGTTTAAAAAAACCAAACAAACATGGCTGGCTGTGTCTATATTTAAATGGAGTAAAACCCACCTACTCTCTATACGCACATTTAAAAGAATAAAATTAAATGTTAAGTAAGTATACTCAAAACATACTAATGTAACAGGACATATAGAAAATAAAATATGAATTCACTCGTACTACCAGTAAAACATCAGATTTTCACCCCCAATTGAAAAATACAAAATCTAAAACATACTTCAAAACAGTTACCGATAGCTGTCCTACTATTGAGTTTCTAAACTCCTCAAAGCATTCAACTCTTTGAAAATATATTCTGTTCTTTGAAATAGTGTATTACATTCAGCATGTCTGTTGTATTCATATCCTAACACTACCACACTTTTCCTACATCTTAAGGCTACTTCCAGCAAGAGTTTTAGCTGCACAGGCAGAAAGAAGAGAGGTAAGAAGCCAGGAGGGTACATAAGCACATCTAGATTTTTGCATTTGAGGGAAAGGAATAAACTGAAGATGACCCTTTTCTCAGCTCAGTCAGCAGTCTGGCAGGAGTGATGACAATTGTCAACAGAAAAAGGATATCGAAGTGAAGGCAATAGGAAATATGAACTACAACTACATTTAACACCCAACCAATCTCCTCTCAGCTTAAGGACATATACTGAGATGACCATCCACTGTGGCAAACTGTTGTTCTTGTTTATAAAAGCAGCATCTTTACTATAAATGTCTTGGAGACCACAAAGATAGTCATATTATCCCCTATATTTTGCATTGTATTGATATTTTAAAAAATTCAGGAAGTATGCCCTAATTTATGTTGCCTTTCCATAGGGAAAAAAATAATCTGTTCATGATTTAAAGTTCCGATTATGAAAAATAATGGGATTAACATGCAACAATAGCTAAACAGTCTGTGCAAATTTCTGGAAATACCTTTGACTTCTTTATCATGTCTACTTTTCAAGAGACTTAATCTGCATTATTGTAATGCAAATTGCACGAAAACTGTATTTTAATGAGTTCTTGGAGCTTTCACTGAGCTGCCTAGACAATAATGAGAGTATTGTTTTGGGTATTATTTATGTTGTAATATTTTCTGCATGAAAGCAATTATTGAAACAAAGTGCCATTAAATATAAGAATTGTAGACTGGACAGAAGAGAGGTAATTTTAATTTTTATTTTTTTTTCTGTAGAGACATTAAAATGGAATTCCTAAAGATTAAACACAGCTCATTATTTTACAGAGGCTGGTCAGAAGCATCTTACAAATGGATACACATGCATATTCTCTCATTCTTTGTTTCTGACTGAAAAAGCAGCAAAAGGTTTTCAGGCCAAGGTCTGTACCTCTGCAGCACTTTGTAGTGATGAAGGGAAAGCTGGAGGGCGGCACAGTGCTGGCATTTCCCTTCATTTCCAGTTATTGGGCTAAGGGACTTAGACATCACATGGAACGTGTTTCCACATGTTTCAGTGTGTATGTTTGCCGGGAGGCTGTTAATCGGAGCACAGCCATGGCACAGGCAGACTCACGGTGGCTCCTTCCCCAGCCGTGGGAGCAGTCACAGCAAAACCCAGCACCTTTATGCGCTCAGCACCACTTGGCACCAGGATAACCATCAGTTTGGTGAACCGGCAGAGCTGGACCCTCAGCTGAAAGACTGCACCAAAGACATGGTTATCCAGTTTGCTTTTCACGTAGGTCACCCGCCCTGGGAAACAGGGAAAGCTCCTGCTGACGCTGAAAGCATTCATCAGCCACCACAAATGCAGCAGAAGTACTCGGAGCATGCATTTTCGGCAACGCCAACTTGCAACACTGTGCTGCCCAACCTGCAGTCTAAACCAGGCTGTGACAGTGTCGCACGGGTGTGGGTATGTTTTATGGCTGTCACAGCTTGCTCTTATTCCTGTCGGTGTTTTAAAGATACGCAGTCTCTGTGAAACTCGCTAGTCATCTATGAACAGCAGCATGGATTATACAGAACCAAAAGAAAAAATTTCCAAGGTTTACTTATTTTTGAGATATCTAACAACAAAACATTAACCGTATTTGTGTAAAATGGAAAGAGACTCTTCAGCTTCAGCTGCTTCTTATGTGCAATCATTCCATTTTGTGCAGTTTCATATCCTGAAAGTTTAGACTGCATGAAATCACGAGTTTGATGTACATGTGTTTTCATGCATCTCAGAGATGTCACATTTGTGAATAGTTAATTACATGAGATTGCATGTAGCTCTTCTCTAGCACTGATGAGTACTATTCTCTTCTCTTTGCCACAGGTTAGCTGTAGTGACATTACTTTTATGATTATATCATAGGCCTTACAATAGCATGAAATAAAATTTTACCTGTATTTTACAAGTAATATACCTAGTGCTTGCAAATCTTGAAACTGAGGTCCAGAGAAGCTAACAGGTTAAAAAACAAAAAAACAACAATTTTTTTTTCTTTGAATTGGAAGTTAATTAGCAAAAGTAGTAGATTTTTTCCAATGTGTTGTGTGCTTCTTTAGATGCTTAAGTACTGTTACCCTAAATGACTCGGCAGCTCTTGCTGAAGGAGTAGGTGAGTGAGGAGGGACTGGATGTAACACACTCAAAGCTTTCTTCCAGAAGTAGCTATACCTCCGGTCTACAAGATTTTAGCGTGCCCCTTCACATTACGCACCTCACCCTTAACGCCTATGGGGAGATCCCATGTGGGATCACCTCAGAGGGTGGGTCATGGTGACTTCTCCTGTTGGTAACTTCTCAGCTGTGGGGCCAAGCTCAGTCTGCCGTGTTCTCCCTTTGGGCACTGCCGTTGCTGGCAAGCACCGTGCCCAGCCAGCTTCTCCTGCTGCTCACTTTTACCGGCAGTGACGTAAGGCGTGAGAGAAACGGGGTTTTATAGCAATGATGAGTAAAATGTTAAACTAGCACAGAGATGACCTGGAAGCTCAGAAAAGCTTGGCTTCCCGGAAAGCTTCAGATGACCTCCTGGGGGCTTTCCCATATGTGAAGGGCTGTGACCCACGTCCCCTCAGGAGCTCAGTATCGCTTCCTTTTCGTGCTCCTCAGAAGACTGCTTATTCCCTACCTTCCGGCTGACTCTGGTAGGTCTGATATTAACCTGTACCACCACAGGTATACAGAAAACCATGGTATCACTGCAAGGCAATTACTCCAAACAAGTCACAGAGGGTTAATACAGGTCCACGTCCAACATCCTTTACAAGTCTCACTTCCACAATTAATTCACTGGATTACAGTGCACCCAGGTCTATCAGCAGAATCTGCTTTCACAGATTTCATAACCAGATTGTACACCAAGAATAGCTAGATGATCTTGACTGGACTTCCAGATCAAGAAAAGGGCAACAACAAGCCAGGAAAGACACCAGCTACGTAGGCTATTCCAGTCTTCGCAAACCTCCTAAAATGCTGCTGGGTTTTCAAGTCTAGCCCTGTGCCTCAGCCAGGGAAACATGGTTCCACGGCAAATAAACACCACACATTTTACTATCCCAAGGTCACCTTCCAAGGTGGAGGCACAAGTCAAGCAGAAAGCCCCATTCCAGCAATGTTCCCGTGCAAACCCCATCTCACGCACAGAGGCAGTCTTAATCTGAAGAAGAAGCAGACAACTCTATTCATCCACCCTTTCTGAATGCCAGGTTCTCCCAGGAAGTACACTGGTTCCACTTCCACTACAATGCCCCAGACTAGTTTCTAAGTTAGCTTTGGGGCTGCTGGTGCACAAACACCCTGTTGAAATGTGGATGAAACCAGATCAT
Organism: Aramus guarauna; assembly: GCA_013400195.1. NCBI lineage: Eukaryota > Metazoa > Chordata > Aves > Gruiformes > Aramidae > Aramus > Aramus guarauna. The sequence goes on from VXBL01005522.1 coordinate 142,060, forward strand.
TGCACAGGTTTCCAGAGCCATGCAAACTCCCTCCCAGCCTGCCTTTGGGGCTCTGCAGAGGGCCCATGCAGCCAGTGTCTGACAGACCGCTGCCAGCCACTGCCTGGATAAAGATTGCTTCCTGAGGAAGTAGCGACAAGCGGTTCACCAAGCACTAGCGCTTCTCCCTGTAGAGCACTTTGGAGTATCTGTTCCTAGTATCCTCTGGAAGCACAGAGCTTCTCTCTTCAACTTCTCTGTCTGCTGGTAGGAATTGCCAGACAGCTTTCTGAGCAGTTCATCTGTGCCCTAACGCAACTCTGATCCCCCAAAATGCTAGCAAGTAACTGACGGGCAACAACCTACACCTCTTCAGATTAACACAAGAACTTGACTGCAGTCAAGTCACGGCTAAATCCTTTTACAGCTGCAAAGCCTCTATGTTCACTTTCACATACTGTTTTCCTTGAAAACATTAATTCTTTAATGCTTTTGTTTTCTGTTTACCTTTCAACTAAGTCACAATTTTGCAGTCATAATAGGTTCAAATATTTTGCTTAATAAAATGAGAATCTGTGATTGATGGAGGTCACACCTTAATCCTAAATGACACATTATATTATTGACCATATTATAACACAGAAAGCCGTAAGGGCTGAGTAAATCTATTTTCACTCTTATTTCAACATTTTATATTGTCTTCGAGGAGCAGAGCACATGTTTTTAGAAATACTTCTAAAAAACATTTTCAGGAAGAGCAAAGCTGGTATGTGTTGCTTCCCTGATATTTCTAGGTAGAGGTGCTAGCTTTCCCAAACTGATACAAGTAAAAATAAAACTTTGAGTCTACTGCATTCTTCCTTAAAAAATGCAATAGTGGTAAAAGCATTTTCCAGCCTTCCCAAAGGAAGGCTGACAGATGTGTTTGCAACCCACGTATTACCTCTGGGAAAGAAAAAATACATTGCACCTGCAGAAAAATGATTTCTCAGTAGTGCTTTTGCAGGTTGCCAGGCTTTCTTAACTATGAAACCGAACTGATCACCAGATCTCAGAGGAAGTCATTATGGGAACTTATACACGGAACTTAGAACCAATTAACCTTCAAAGTCAGCGTGGTTGTAATGACTCAGTCACATGCCATGTTGATCACATTGCTCATATTGTACTAGCACCTAAATGGTAATTAATGATTACCTAAGGATTTCTGATGAAGCTAAAAAAACACAAACAAACCTCACAACCTATGCCCAAACCCCTTGTTTGAAGAAACTTAATCTAGTAAAGTGAAGCTTCTAAGGTTTAATTTATCTTGCTTAGATTTCAAACCAACATAAACTACTACAGTTAAAGAAGAATTCCAGAACCAATTTATTCAATTTTTTAAAGCAGATTCAATTTGATAAATTACTGAATTCTTCCCTAATCCAAAAATTTCTTCTATCAACTTGTAAAACATATGTTTTCCCTAAGGATTCTGTGGTCAAATGTCTCTTGTATGGCTCCTGGCATTATTCTGAATTTAGGAATTGTACAGTTACCAACCCACTCCTCAAAAGTACAAAATGTACCAAGTATTTTAAAAGAGCAGAACAGGGCTACTAGTTCATTACATTACCTACCTGCTGAACAACATTGTACTTATTTTCTTCTACCAGAAATATCAAGGCATGCCACCACATCACTATGCTTTGCATTTTCATTTGTCCAGCTTCTTTCAGAGACACCAACTGTCACGAAATCCTCTCTTTAGCATGCCTAAACTCTTCAGTTACACTGAACAAGAAGCACTGGCCTCAGAATGGCCAGCCAGAAGAACACAGGCACCAAAACTGGGACTAAGATTTAAGCAATTGAGTCCCACTGAAAGGGAGGCTTGAACACTCCTGTGAATCTTTCCTGCACCCAAACACAGCTGTTATTTTGATTTTCATCACCAAAGTTCCCTAAGTGCCCAGAGTATGGATAACGCACTCTGGCCCAGCAGAGTGCCTTAGTATTTTGATCCTACCTCAGACATTCAAATTTAACTTACGAAGAGCATTCAGGTTTAGCATACAAGAGCGCCATGCATTTTGCTCAGGGAGTGCCGAACCCAGAAGCCAAGTGTTCTCCCTCCGAGATGGGCTTGGTGTGTTGCACAGTCACACTGGCTCTAGCTCCTTTCTTTTCAGCCCTGTCAAGCCTTCGCTCTTACCTGTCTATGTGTCCTCTGTCCATCTACCTGTGGGCCTGCTATTGAGGATTTTGAAGTCAAAAGGTGGCACAACATGTACAAATTAGCAGTGCAGAGCTTGCTTACCTGCTGCTACATCCAAGTAAGCACCAAAGATTCAGTCCTCCTCTCAATGGTCAGTACAAGGCCACTTGAGAACAGATTTCTTATAGATAAAATTAACAAAAACCTCTGAGCTACTTCTATCAAAAGACAACTAAAAAGTAAAGAATCTCTGTGCAGATTTCAAGCTTCTCTGGAAGTCAAGCTATTATAAATCTAACAAGTTACATTAACTCCCCAATAAGATAGAAGAGGAATTCAAAGAGTTCATCATTATTTGCCGTTACTTGGAAAGCAGCACTGTAGAGAAGGACATGGGAGTCCTGGTGGACTACAAGCTCTCCGTGAGCCAGC
>VXBL01005522.1:144857-162787 GCA_013400195.1 Aramus guarauna
TGTCTTCTAACCCCTACCAGTCTGTGTGATTCTGTGATTTACTCTATAATGAGCAACTCATGACATCATCAGAATTTTTATACGTGGATCTGCTATCCTTTCCTTGCTCTGTTCTGTTTGGTTAATATTATGAAGGTAGCAATAAGGTGGTAACTGTTTCTGAGACACTGGGATGTACAGCCTGAATTTTTTTTAAAAAGTATATAGGAACTAACTTTTTAAAAAATCATAACCCCTAGTATTTAATGTGCAATCACTTGTAAGTTAATGTCATTCCTCTCTTTCTGCGCTAAGACTTTCAAAGTTTTCTTCTCCTTTTTTGAATTTTAAAAGCAGATATTCATGACTCTTGTAACTATGTTACAAGAGGTAACAGTCTTAAATTAAGATTTCTAATTCAGAAATGAAGGTATTTGTTTTGCAGAGAGAAGTATGAATACCTAACTCCATCCATAGCTTCCCAGTGAAAAAGAGTCAGCTATTGCTGTCAAGCTACTTTAAAAGGTGAGACCATTTGCATAACTTTTGAGGATTCTAAGGAATTACTATATAATTTAGGATAAGAATATTTATTCTTTGCAGGTGCACCCAGAAGCTACAACCAAGCATAACACAGTGAGTATAGTTTGTAAGTCTGCAGTCCAAATGAAGATATAATATAATAAAGTGGAAAGAAAAACAAAATAGAAGAGACAGAGATTATGCATCCAAGGTTACCAGCAGGCCAGTAAAAAGGGAACCAAGTAGGTGCAAAATGTGCTTGAGGAAATAAAATAATTATCACTATGCAACAGAGGCATCACTGTGACGTCTAATAAACTGATGGCTTCAGCAGCGCTCACTGGAAATAGCTTAGTATTACTAACATATAACAGAGACTAGTTGCTGCAGCTGGATAGAAAAAAGTACTATAAAATTCTGACTAATTCAATTATTTGTGTGACAGGAGAACAAACTATTACAGTTTTAATTTAGATGTGGAAGAGAAAGTGTCTTCCAATTCATATGTAATATGCACAGTATTCCTTGCAAGATGCTGAAAGAGTCCACAAAGTAGGAATTTCAAAGATTATTTCCAAATTGAGACACTTCCTTCACTAAGTAAGACATAGAAATACGACAATATGCCCAATTTCTCTAAATACACCAAAAGACTGTAATAAAGTAAGGGTCTTCAAGAATATCTCATGCTTGTGTGTGACTGTAATCATCTTTCAAGAAAGCATTTGATTTTAAATGTTTCAGAAATTAAATGGTTTTTAAATTTTGATAGGTCAGTTTCCTGACATAAGGTAGTTGAGAGAAAAACCTCCAAACACCTATCTGGATAAAGTTTTTGATGCGCAGTTCTGTTTTGCATTCCATGTTGTGAGGACATTGCCACTGCAATAATTAATGAACTGCATAAAAATCACCTTGAATACCTTGCTGGCTGACATAATATTTGCTGCAGGGGAGTGAAGGGAAACTTCTACAGTCAGTGGCTCACTTCTGAGAAACAGCTGTCTGATAATGCAGAAAAACGTTTAAGAGGCTGCACACGGTACTGCAAACCTCTTGGTGAACCAAGAGATAAAAATCAACGGCAAACAGGCAATGGACACCCTTGCCCCGAGACTGTGCACGTCAACATCTACCAGCAGCCACCAAAGGGCAGCGGCAGTGGCATGATGTCTGTGAGCTGCTGCTTCTACCAAGAACAGAAACCAGAGGTACTTCTCCTCGTCACTGCTCGTGTTAATACACTTGCTTACCATGTTCTAATTAGAAGGGAAACTGGTCATTTAGGATGGATTCTGAGAACAGCAAAATAGGTTTTTTAATGAGCTTTCAGCGGGTGCCTAGGCAAAATGTGAATATTAAAACCTTAAAAGAAAGGGATTACATATTTAAGTGTCTAAGCATGTGATTAAAAAGACTATCTTCTGCCTTTTCAATCACTTTACATAATATCATAGTGATTTTGAGAACTACACAACTTTAAAGCAATTACTATATTGTTTACAAAGGGATTGCTAATGTGTCATCTTTTCCTCTTCAACCTTCTAACTAAATAAATGCGTTACCTTTGTGATACCCCAAATAGCACTTCTTCAACTTGAAAGATTCACATAGCAGTTTGGAAAAGTGTAAAAAAAAAAAAAAAAGTCTCCAACTGAAACTACATGGGGGTTGTTAACTACACAAAACTATTAGCTACATTGCAATGCAAATAGTTTGCTGAGCTTCATGCTATCAAGCTCACAAAATATTAACACATGTTGTCAGAACAAATCTCTGCTTCCGTTTAATGAGTGTTAGTGGGCACACATAAACACAGAGAGGAACCTTGCTGCTAAAAGAGCTCCTGTCTCGTGGGCGGGTGTGTGTGGTGGAACAGCCCTACTCCTCCTACCACTGTCCGTGATTATTGAGGCTTCCTCAGAGCTTTCAAGTCCAGACACTGGCCTGATTTCACCTGGACAGATTACAGAGCAGAAAGCAAGCACTGCAGAAGCAGCGATACACTGACAGAAAGGTTAAAGACAGGAAGAATGTGAGAGAGAATACCAAGTGGGGAGAGGAAGAAGCATCACACTAATTTTTCTGTGTATTCATGACACATGTAAAGAGTTCTGAACAAAACTCCGGAGTAGTAGATATTCTGACAGGAATATAAGGCAGTTTTACTTCACGCAGGATGATAATTTAGCTTTTTTAAAAAAATACTTGCTTAAATTATCCAAAGGTGACAAACTAACGCAAGTGTATACTGAAAAAAACCAACCAAGATTATGAGTATTACAGTAAACAGTCACATGCTGGACTAGAAGTGTAAAAGTATTTTCTAACATAACAAAGCAGTATCATCCACGTACATACCATTGAAAAGATGGAACTCCAAAAGCTACTTCCTAGTTTTCTTTTTATATCTATACTATAAATCTACATATATTGTTACTGGAGGTATGCAACAAAAAAGCATCCTTGTAAGGTAAGTGGAAATATAATTTACCAAAGTTAATAAACAGGAAGACATAACCTACATAACAAAAATTACATTAACTGCCATGGAAAAGACACAAGCGCTGCCCAGGATTCCAGTACCAAATCATTTGCTTGCACAAAATACTCATCCTAAAGCACATTTAACTGATACAAAGCAGTATGGCAATAATACAGTGTCAAGCAGGCAAATGTCAAGACATGCACATCCCACCAGCAGACACTGCCAAACCATAATGGGTGAGTAATGCTTGACCTCTAAACTTGCAATCTTTGAGGAACTTGAAGTCAGACTTGAAACAATGCAGAAGTGTTCTCTGCCAACATATTTACCCCAATCCATTAGCAACAACCTTGGATGAAAAATGGGAACTAAAACAAGGATATGAAAGTTCAGTTTACATTTCAACAGGACAGAACTGGGAAAATTCTGTTCTCTGTTACATGGATTAAAATAAAAAAGAGAATAAGCATTCAGTGATTCTACTTTACACCAACATAAAACACAGTAAAATTTGCTAAACTAACCTCCACTTAGAATCTCTATTTCCCTCTGCTTTTATCTTCAAATCAGTTTATTTAGCTCCAGGCTATTCTTCCGGATCCATAACATCAACAATGATTAAAGTAACAAGCAGAAAAAATTCCTAAATATGCTGGATTTTTTTTTAACCCTTCTAGTGCATTTACAGTGAAAAATATGTCTAGAAGTCAAGAAGCTACAACTCTTGACTTAAAAATAAAGAATTCTCAGACTATTGTCAATCTTCTTTTGGGGTGTGAAAGGAACATCCATTAAATCACTGCGATTCTCAGAGAAAGTATCTTTTTTTTTTTAAGCAAACAAATATTCTGTTACACCTCCCCAGGTCTCTAGAGATACTTACAGTTCCAGAATAAGAATGACATCAGTTTTGTTCTCATAAACATCATGCAGCGTGATCACATTAGGATGTCGAATCTCTTTTAGTATGCTGACTTCTCGCTCAATATCTTCCCGGCTCACTCCGCGCCGGCTGGATTTCGTTCTCCGTTTCTTGATGAATTTTGCTGCAAACTGCTGACCAGTGCTTTTCTCACGGCATTTTTTCACTACAGCAAACNGAAAGAATGAAGATGAGTGTTTGGTTCAAGGAAGTTTAGAGCTGAGTAGCCTCTATTTACTAGTATGTGGAAGAACAGCCGTACCTCCAAATTACCAACTTGACTAAAGGACATTACTGCTCTTTATGCAATCTAGAATAATACCTGAAGGTAGGTTAAGATACTGCTTTTCTATCACACAAATGTACATACACACACATATACTCACACATTTCAGCATATTTCTAAGTAAAGATAACACATGTGTAGACCATTCGATTTTTGACACAAATATGTGCTATCAGGGACTACTGGGCAAAGGTAATAGTTTCTAGATTTCTCCTTCCACATGCATGTTGAGGATAATTATTTTTCATTCCGCAACAGTGACAGTCCTTCGTTTCTTCCAATCTATATGATCTATCAATATTCATTTTGTTCCATCTTCAAGTTTGTTTTTTTTAAAGCTTTTAAAACACTACTGGGTTTCAGGACACTGCTTTGGTTTTTAGTATTAAAAGCACTGACTAAATACAGTAATATCAAGAAGTGCAGTTATTGTATCATCTTGTTAAGTAGGAAAAGTTTGAAGGTGAGAAAAGTACTGAGGAACAAAAATCTGTGATAGTGTAACAAACCAGAAGAAACTCCAGGAAACTGCTGACTCCAAAATGTTATCATTGATGCATAAGCCTGCTGCTGCTGGATTTACACACTGATTCAGAACAGAAATCTCCAGGAATCCAATGCTAAGTTAAAGCAAAAACAGGATTTCTAAAACTGCTGAGTTTTTCTTTTAAGCTTCCTTAATCTCTTGCTGAGGATTCCCTAGCAATTCTGTTCTTGCTTTATTTCACTGTATGAAGAATTCACAGAATTATACCAATGAGAAAATTTTCTGAAGTTAGCTTCCCCTGGTAACTGAAGAAGTGGTGTCCTCTAAAGCAGACTTAGAACAGCAGCTGAATCAAGGCTAAGCCTAGTAGGTTTGACTATCTACATGTTTGTTGTAACATGTAGGCATGTATAATTCCACCCAGTACCCAGACGAGGAGGTAACCTGTATTACTGGTTAATTAATCGCAACTACAGATCTCTAGGAAGATACATCACCCACAAAAAGGATATCACATAATAACAAAGTGCCAAGTGGGAATCACTCAAAGTTGTACATCTAATGCATGAACTCGATGCACCATACTTTATTATTGGAGAATGAGCATGTGCCAAATGCGTCGACAAAGCAATTAAGCAATTAAGGAATGCATGACAGACAGAAAAGAGAAGATGATAACCAATCCGCAACAGTTCTATGCAATAAATGAAGATAATAAAATGTTTTAAGGAAAATATCACACTCATGATTTTTTAATTTAGAGGTCTGATCAGCTGAGAATACTTTATGCTGCTGGGTCACCCCTGCCACCATTAGGATGCTGACCCTATACAGAATCCCGAGTGACAAACTGTCTGGAACTGAGACACACGGTTGGGCAAGGCTAAATGACTGTCACCTGCAGAAGGCAGGGCAGAGATGAATCCTCTCCTATGAACTCCGAGAAAGGAGCTCTGGAGTAGCCATCACTACATGGAATGCCTGTGAATGCAGCCCTGTGCAGTGAGAGAAGTAAACACTGGGAGACACAATCAACAGTCTTTTAAGTTTTGAAGTTTTGTTTATTTCAATGTTACAATGACTATTCAAGTTTCATGCTTCATTATTTTATGCAATCAGTTTCTGAAATTGTGAGATGACTTTATATTGCACAAAAAATTAAATTCCGTTGCCCTTCCTCCTCAATTCTGCACAAAGTTGTCAAGGGCCAGGCTCACCAGACAGGGCCCAACACATTATTATTATTATTATGACAAACCGCAGCAGAGAAAGCAGTGCTTTGGACTACACCATATCCTCTTCCCCACTACACAAAGGCTGGAAGGCCTGCTTCACTTGCCTAAACGTGGTCAGCTAGTGCTATCTGAGATTCTCTTGGACACCTCAGACATTCCTGTGGGACCGGCAGATAAGGCACAGGACGTCTGGGAGATCTGTGTCATCCTAATGAGGCAGCAAAGGGCTAGACAACATACCATAAGGTACATCAACCCTCTGCTTCGTTCAGTTCAACTCCACAACAACTCTTCCTGCGACAGTGGCTCTGGGTTGGATTTCTGAGGTCCGAGCAATTTTGCACCGTGGGCAGCCAGCCAGAGTGGAGCATGCACTTCGGCGTTCGCACTGCTGCAGACAAGTGCAAACACAGTCCTCTGGCCCTTGCTTGCGCACAGGAAAAGCAAGGATTCTCTCACTCTCTTCCCCACAACCTGCACATCTCCAAAAAGATATTCAGCTTTATTTGAAAAGCAGTCAGCTTTTCATAAAGCTCACAGTTCCAGAGAAACTGCAAAGTCGGACAGTAGGCATCACTACAACTCTGAAGAGCTACTCAAACTCATGGACCAGAAGAAAGTAAAAAGCCATTGCTCGCTTTTTGGCCATCTGGCTGGCCTTAAGGTTAGAAGCCTAAACTGCCTGATAGAGGAACAAAAATATTTCTGCTTATAATTCATTCATCCATAGGCTTGAATGCCATGTGGCTAACTTTCTTATTGATGCTTACCTTGTACGTCTGGCAACAGTTACTTCTTCATTTAAAAAACCAAACCAAACAACAAAAACACCCCACAATGCAAACCAAACAAACTCAACAACAAAAAACCCAAAAGATTAAAAAACAAGATTACTGCTAACATCAGCTCTGGAGAGGATGGGACTGAAAAGTAAGCCTGAAGTACATGGACATTTAATACATTTTGATATCAAAGAAGATTTAATTATAGATGTTAACCGGGATTAAGTGTTATCTATGTTTCACTGACAAAGCATGTATCATGGACTTTTGGAAAATTCTGGTACTTGAATTTCCGATCTTTAGCCCATGACAGAATTTTTGCTTTAACGCCTCTTCATTGAAGAGTAATGCATTTTGGGCTTCTTTCTAAATAAACAAAAAAAAATCTGCAAGTGTTTTAAAACATGCACTGGCTGTGGAGCTGTAAGCTAAATAAAGATGATTTTTGCACAGTATTACTCATATTTAAATTACACCATTCCCCAAAGGCACTTCATGCTTCCGATACCTTTAAGGCTAAGGCTGTTTAATCTTATTTTAGCCATGGGCCAACACCATGACATTACAGCATGAAGCTGACCTACTGAAACAAAGGGGACCAGGTAAGACAAGTAGGTCTCCTCTTTCCTCCTGAGCTACGTAGCTTTATTTTTTCAATCTTCTACTTTTTTTCTCCAACTACAGCCACCTGCTTGAAGGATATCCTGAGCTATCACAATTTAATATAAAAGTGTTACCAGAAGACCAATACATTGTGTAAAACCACATGACTTTACAGATTGGTCCCATCCACAGTTTATGAGGATGTCAGGCTCTAGGAATCTTTGACATTACTCAAGACTGCAAGAAAGTTATCAACTCACAGATACCTAGAATAGGTGCCAGTTAGACACCAAATAACCTTCTTATTGTTGCTCTTGTGGTATTCAGCACATAATAACAAACAGCTAATTGTGGGGTTAAAAGCTGTACATACAGACCACACTTAAGCTGCAATCAAAAGGGCTATTTCATGCCTGGGATCCCTAAGCCTCACTATTTTACAAGTCCTTCTAAACTTTTGTTTTAACAGCAGAGTAGAGGTGTAAATCAAAGGGTATTTACTGGGCTTTAACCCGCAGAACTGCAGCGACAAGCTGTTTTAAGTCAGCTCTGTATAGGCTAGCACATGTATATCCAGTAACATTCTCCCACAGATCCTACAGTTTCACATCCAATGTTCATTCATACCGTGTCTTCAAAGCCCGAAAAGCCCATTAGCTTTTTTAAGTCCCCTTGCTTTTGCAGGTTTGGTTTAAAGTGGGTAGGGTAAAAAAAAATGATTGCCATTTTAAGACAACGACACTGAAAAAAACCCCCAAAAAGTAAATCACAAACTCACACTTAGTAAAGTATCTGACATAATTTTTTTTCCACGTGGCAGAATCAGATTAAACAGCGAAGCAGGATGACAGCTTGACATGAGAACAAATACTTCTGCTAATAACAGTAATTTGTTTTGAGATCTTGTAATTCTTACTCAACCAGCAGTTAATTACTATCCTAAATCCACTCTTTTCAGGACACTTGGCATGGTATCTCCACATCCAGTCATTTTTCAGACTCACTTCAGAACAAGTACTTGTCCCATTACCCGATCATTACATTTCTCCATCTTTTTTACATCATAACATAACACACGTTGCCACATATTGCAATATATATATATATGCAAAAGTTATGCAGAGAGGTGATGAAATCACCAATAAAGTGCCTATACTCCACCCTCTATTGGTCCTGGCTTAGCAGGATCACAAAACAACTACTCATTAGCATGAATTATGGATAGTTTTAACTACAGAGACAGACATTTTAGAATCAAAGGGGAAAAAACAAAAAAGTCCTTCCATTTTTTCCAGAAGGATGATCACAGTGATTAGGGGTGGCAGACACCCTGTACTCCTCGCCACTCCCAGCCTTCTGCACCATCTCTTCCCTGCTAAATCCTTCTGCAAGGAGTAAAACTCTTACCCCAAGAACCCTCCAAAAGAGGTCCAATCTGGACACAGAGATGCTCAAGTAGCCCCCAGGGACGAATTTTCTATTATTTATTGCCACAACAGGGCAAGCATGGGCAAATTCTCCATGCAAACCCCTGAGGACTGCATTCAAAAGATAAAGTTTAATGGGAGCAGGGCATAGGACTAAGGAAAAGGCTTATTTTGTTAAATTGTTATATTGACAACAGAGTAATAAGATGTCTTGGTATGTTTCTGACACTTAGGTACTTTTTTTTTCTGTTTTAAAAATTTGTTTTTCGCTACTCAACTCTGAAAATGTGATATATTAAGATCCAACTGCTTTTACTATTTGTTCGACTGCCTTCCTTTTTAAAATTATACTAACCGAGCAGCCACAGATTTACATAACACTATTAAATTAGCCCGTGAGATAAACTGCAACTCAACCATTGACCCCAGTAAAACAATCACAAGCAGACTACAGACATCTTCGTCCTTCCTTAGAGATCTGCAGCAGGGAAGGCCAATCAAGAAGGTGATTTCCTTCCCCAGCAGCATCTCAGCCTCAGCCAGCTCCATCAATCACCACCGTCACCCACGTACCGCTGCCTGTCATCAAGGGCATCTGATCTGCTTCGGCTGATAAGGTTATGTATTAGATTTGCATGGCAAAGTTTCAGTACCAGGGAGGCTACAGGGGTGGCTGTTGTGAGATGCCAGAAGCTTCCGCTGCATCCGACACAGCCAATGCCAGCCAGCTCCAAGACAGACCTGCTGCTGGCCAAGGCTGAGCCCATCAGCAATGGTGGTAGTGCCTCTGGGATAACGTATTTAACCAGGTGCAATTGTAGCCAAAGAGTGAAGTGAGAAGATGTGAGAGGAACAACTTTGCAGACACCAAGGTCAGTGCAGAAGGAGGGGCAGGAGGTGCTCCAGGCACCGGAGCAGAGNTTAAGCCCGGGAAGAAGAGAGAGGTAGGAGAGGTGTTTTTTAAGATGTGGGTTTATTTCTCATTACCCTAATCTGATTTGATTCATAATAAATCAATTTTCCCAAGTTGAATCTGTTTTGTCCATGATAGTAATTGGGGAGTGATCTCTTCCTGCCCTTATCTCGACCCAGGAGCCTTTCGTTGTATTTCCTCTCCCCTGCCCAGCTGAGAAGGGCAGTGACAGGGCAGCTTTGGTGGGCAACTGGCCTCCAGCCAGGGTCAACCCACCACAGGCTAGCTGTCACAAAACTCTCCAGTGAGGCAGCAGTACCTGAGTCCTTTCCAAAGGAAAGGAAGACTTCTCCACAAACTGTGAAGGGCTATAGCTACGTTAAGTCCCTCTCCACCTTCTAAATCAAGCAAAACAACATTTTTCAGTTCAGCTGCAATGCCAAACTGGAGGCAATCTCTTTCCCTCCTTCCTCTCTTGCTCTTTATGGTCTTGCAAAAGACGGTAAACTCTGAGGCACTTGAGAGCCTCTCTTGCATGTATAAAGCTTACGGTACCGCAGCTGAGAGGCACTAGCACAAAGCATTACACCTACCCCAGTGAGGGGATGAGCGATTGTCAGCGTTAGCAGGGTGGGGTAAGCGATGGTTCATAGAGCACTCCAAGCAGATGCGGCTGGGAAGTGGCAGTGCTTCATGTGTACCATGCTCATAAGACAACCTGTTTCATGGAATAGCAGCTGTCATGCTAGCTACCAGCATTAGGCCTCAAAATAGGTTGATTTTCCTTCAGTTTGAATACATTGAATATTTCGTTTAAAGTTATTTTACCAAAACATCCAGACTTCTTTCCTTACATAACTTTTTAAGAAAAAAAATAAAAATCAAACACACAACTTTCAAAACAATCTGTATTATTACTCTATTAAATAGTTCTGGTTAGAAAAAAGCATAGCATTATCCAATACCACTTTTGTCTGTATAAAATCAACTGAAATCTTTGCTGTACTACCTATTCAAATACAGTTCAAACAGTGTAACTATGTACTTACTAATGAATTTAATAGAAAGAGAAACACGCTTTGATACCACCTGTTACAGATGCTATCACAAGATGAAGCAGTCAGAATTTGAGGTTTCAAACACTGGAAGAAGCAGGCAGGCTAAGTTAACTTTTTAAGCATACCCACAGACTAAACTATCTACCATAACTTTGTATAACTGAGGCCAGGTTGCAGGATGGACCAGAAAGTGAAAAATCACAGGAGCAGGGAATTTGTTCAATCTGTTCTTTTCTCCAACATTCTATAAGCTTATGCCTCATATTTTTGTGGTTTGGTTATTTTAAAAAACAACTCATCATGCATTTCAGCTTATTTATATCCTGCGGAAATCCTCTTGTGCTGTCAGCCTCAGCACATTACACTGATGAAACTAGACGTCTCTGCTGCTCTGTTGCTTTCATTTCAATTTCATTAGTCTGCTAATGGCCTTCTCTAGATGTTTACTAAGATTACAGACAAGTGATTTTTCAGTCCCTTCACGGGTTTCTTAGAAACTTGCAGGAGCCACTAGTCCTAAGGGAGGACATAACAGCATGATAAATAACTTTACTTATGACAGAGCACAAGAAAGATACCAAATTGTCTACTGTTCATTATTAGTTCTTATGTGCTCTGAGTTATGTCTGAAAAATTTTAGAGGAGTTATTACATGGGATGGTGGACTAAAAGAGAGAGAGAGAGAGAGAGAGAGAGAAATCTGGAAATACAGCAGACTACTTCTTTATAGGTGTACATACATACATGTATATCCAGAACTGAATAGACAACTCTGCTACTAGGTGTCTTCACGATACCAGTTTATCATAGTACTACATTGCTTTCTGGGCCACACATTTAAAAAGACAAGCGATCAAGTGTGTGACTGGCATTGCCAAGGCTCACTACGCAGACTGTTATCCATGCACAGATTCAGTCAAGATCACATCTCACTGAACACAGCTCCCCAGAATAATAATTACTGTTAAGCATGAGCAGATTAATCAGATGGTTCTGGCTGGCTCAGAGAAACGAGGATAAAGAGAGTGAGCTGAATTTGGAATATTTTTAGTGCATTGTAACCACGTGCTGGAAGTAAGACCAAGAACACCAGTACACCTGCCATGGCCGTTCCCCAACACCTTCACCTAAAGGAAAGGGGTTGATCTGCTTAGGATTTTCCCATTCTACTCAGAGAGCTGTGACAAAGTGCTTCCCACATAGTTAATGTGAAACAAGTTAAACCACTGGAGCATGCATGCACACACCTGTGCATACATTTGCTGAGTTGAAAAGCACTTATTGACTAGCACGGTACGTCATGCAGAGGTGATGAAGAAAAGTAGATCCTAAGTATCAGAAATTTGACAGTAAACTTCAGCTGCAGATGACTAAAGAATTGGTCACATTTAGAAACAAGACGTTCAAAAAAAAGTGTAATCTCATGATGATTAGGCTTAATTTTGTGAAGTGGAACAAAGGACGAGTTAAAAAAAAATAATCCAGCTCTTTCCCTCCTGTTTACATGCAAAACATTCAAATGCTTTCACTCAGGCTCTGTGTACATATGTCAGTATCTCTATATACATTATGACAAGACCATTGTAAAAACAGGATCCAAACCCAAAAATGACTGCATATTTTGTTTATAGTTTATTTTATACACACAACACTGCAGAGTGGATAGATACTTTGGATATTCTATCTTTGTAAGCAGTAACTGAATTACTGTCCTTGAAAAGGGTCTTAATTAGAAACATAGTACCTTGAAAAAGAAATTTAAGAGAGTCAAAAAGTCTGCAATATTTGCATCCTGCTGCTGTACTTTGCCTGAAGGCTAACACATAGCCCTTGCCAAGTATGGCTGCTATGTAACCAAATTAGAGTTTAGTCCTCTCTTTTATCCAAGGAGAGCGCCTTCACATTTTTTCCCTTTAAGGAAGGTTTTGTTTCAAGTCAGGGCTCTAAACCGAACAGGATTTCAGCATGCAAAATGTGTTCTGACTGGGTAACACCAGATCTCCCCATGAAGTTGCAAATATGTTTGCTCTGCACGATCCCGAGTGTTGGCATATGACCTCGGAGTAGGGAGAAGAGTGGAAGGAATTACAAGAAGCAAAGTTAGAGATGCTTTATTATGTGATTCAATGTGAAAAGTGTTACGAAAACACTTGAAAAAATAGCAGCGTAGGTTCTGTTTGAAAGAGGCCATTTGTATTTTTCTTATGTAGTCCACCTCCTTGATATGTAATTAGATGTGACTGAACTGTGGTTTACTTCACCACTTTAAAGAGATGTTTAGATACTCAAGTCACGATGTATCATACATTAAATTATAGGAAAATGTAAATTGTGTTCCAGAATAGTTTAATTAGGCAAAATAAAGGCAGAGATATTAAATTATAACCAAGCATTAACAGAAACATGTATAGCAAATTTAATATAAACAAATCACACGAAGAATATCACCTCTGAAGACTTAATCTGCATGGAACACAAATTTGTCTCTATTTAAAGATTCCATTGGTCTTAGCTCAAAATAATGAGGAAGAAGAAGACAGGGAATTATAGTGAAGAATGGAAAGCTCTGTACAAACCAAATATGAGTCCATTGTATATACAATACTTCAACTAACATTTATTATCTAAACTGAACTGCCACACAAAGCATGTCATTGTGAGACACGGTCAAGGCTTACCAAGTCATTTCACCATTGTTTAAAAATATTAAGTAACAAAGTTTACCTAGGACTTTACATAAGAGCTAACATCCGTAAACTCAAATTGGCAGATGACAACTCAATACTATAAGAGAGGTTTCAGTAAGTCCTTCAAAAGCTGCCTGCTCAGAAGAAAATGCTTTGCAAGAAAGATGCATCTTAAAGCTGAACATTCCTTAAGCTTAACTTCTGAAGCTGCCTAGGTCCTTTGTTTCTACATACCGCATTAAATTCAGCTTAATATTTTTATTGATTTTTCACCTTTTTTAAGGGAAATAAAAATTTCCCATGACTCAATTTAGATTACTGTAAAATGAATTTAAGTTCTATTTTCCCAAATAGTCTTCCCATTCTTTATGGCATTAAAAATAACCCCTATAATTTTCTTTTTCATAGCAAGTAAGAGGATTTATACAATTCAGATGCAAAATAAGTGGAAAAAACACACACATGAAATTATTATTTTATGATCAAGACGTGATACAAACCAACCTCATACAAAACGTTACACAATGTGTAAGACTTAACACTGATGAATACTTAAGAAGATTTAAACATTCACACAGAAGTCTTCAAAATATTTATCTGGGTAGTATTTCTCTTTTCAGCACTGATACGACAGAATCATTTTGGGAAGCACTTGGAAGATTCCTGGAAATAGCTGCCATCTGTTAAAATGTAATACTGCTATTTACACTCTGCTTTCCAGCAAAGACCTTTGAATAAAATGTTTTATTGCTTTAAACGTACAGCTGCAACCGTCTCACGAGTTTACTTCGCCCCCTGATTGGAAACAATGGCAGGGGCCACAAAACTGACAAGTCCAAGATTTAAGAGAGTTGGAGCATGGCACCTCCTACTACTCACTCTCCTTTCCTTCCTTCCACCCCAGTCATCAACTGACCTCCTGGTTACAATACGTCATAAACGAGGCTTGCTGTCACCAGGTGGCCCACTGTGGCAACGTGATGAGACACTTTGCTGTATTGCTGGTAGTCTTTCTTGGTCAAAGATTTGCAATACAAATGAAATACCACTTGTTTGCCTTTCACCTTTTTTGAAATATTAATTTTGGACTAAGCTGCGCGGTTTCATAGGCTGTTTATCTCTGGTGTTCATCATCTTCAGCCTTCTTCGTCCCATTCACTGCACTCTTTCAGTATAATTGAAAGGTTTCCTTCTCATTATTTTCACAACTGTCAGCCCACTGTATTTATTTTCCTTGCTAAGCCCTCTGAATTCCGTATTTTTACTATCTCCACCTTTGCCTCCAACTTCAGCACTCTCAAGTCCACCTCTCTTGTACCATTTAAGCCATGGTGTCCAAACCTTGAAAAAATTACAAATTCCTCCTCACTCCTTCCAACTCTGCTCTCTTCTTTATTGCTTTTCCCTGTGCTTATACATTCACTCAACTCCAGTGGGATGGTCAGGTCTCTTCCTGAGGCACAATTAAAGAAATGAATCAGCACTCCCACAAAGTCTCTCCTAGGAGAGACATCCTTCTCCAAATCACCCTCTTATGGCATATACTATGTCCTAAGCAAAACTCTTTGTTTCCTTCCAACCTGCCTAGCTTACCTTTGCAATAAAATGGCAAATCACATCAAAGAAACATACTAGGGAAAAACCCAACAAACAAACCTCTAACAATTATGCTTCCTTTCTGGATTAAACAGAGTGCTGCACCCCAAATGTGGCATTCACACTTTCCCAGCACCTTTAAAACTCAGTAGAGCTTATTTATTACTTAGAGAGAAGCAATTAGTTAGAACCTATTAAGTTCTCAACTATGTGTGTATGAAATAGGTGGACTCATAGCAAATTCAAGCTAAACCACACAGTTCTAAACAAATTCTTTACTATAACCTAAATAACAGTATAAATAGTAAACTGTAAGTTGATAATTTAAAGCTTCTACACATCTTATTAAAAAATACAAATCTACTGTTTTCAAAGTTATTTCCTTTCTTTTATCTAGATAGCTGAATAACACTTGTAACAAGTGTTTTAAGGAATAAATAAAAACATGTATGCACAAAACCTAAATTTAACTTAACAGCTAAGTGGCAGATGGCACATCATGTGGTTAGCCATCAATCTACAGCATTGGCAAAAGGATTAATCTAAAAATCCTGCTGCATAACCAGCATCGATACAAGAAAGTATCTGCCTTCCCCACTTCCCCATATTCTCCCCTCCTCCCCATCTCACATACACGCACATAAAAAAATTCTGTTCCTTAGGCAATGGTATTCCAGTAGGAAATTCTTGGACATTTATCAGTTTGCTTTTGGGCCCAGGCCAGTCCATTTTTAAGTGCTGCCCCATTTAAAGTACAAACCATCTGAAGTTCCTATATTTGCCAAGATGTTTCCCTTCCAGGATTTCTGTTATGTATGAAGTTTCACATCTCTCTTCTACTTCTAACCCACTATTCTTCCAAAGATATAAACAGTTTCTACGTGTTTGCTTCAGGATTTTTAACTCCTTTCTCTCCCACTCCAAATTATTCTACATATTTGTATCAACAGTCTCACCATAACTGAACTAAATGGAACAATTATCAGATAATACAGCAAATTATTTTTTCTTTGGCTTACTTCATATAAGCTCTAACTTACAGCATCTAAATACATTTTTTAAAGTTACTCCAAAGACAGAAAGGGCTGGGGCATTCATATGCTCTCCAGTCTGAGTGCATAGTACAGATTCAACAGCTTGAGGGAGGGGAAAGGGAAGGCAGTGACAAGCTTTTATTTTTTTTTTTAATCCATTTTTACCCAAACCCCCTTAACTCTCTAACATAACACATTAACTCTCCAAACCTCTTCCTTCAAGGCGAAACAGAGCCTGTGACCTAGCACCTCAATCTATGCATTTTTATGTTGAAAGACAAAAGTGTTGAAATGTGCTGAAGATCGTTGCCCTTTGTTACTTTTCCATTGGTTTTGTTTAGCATGGAAAATATTTCATTTTAGGACTCTCTGCTACAACAACAATCACAATGTACTTGTGAATGTAATGGACAAAAAACCACTGGTGCCAAAACCAGCCACTTTGCTCCTTTCATTAAAAACACAGTGTTCTCTTCCTTTGGTAGGATTTGAAAGTGCTCTTGTGCAGCACTAGAGAGACGGCAAATTTGGAGCACGACCGCTGAATAATTACATGGACTCAGGTTAAGCCTGCATTTTATTCACATGAGTGCTCCTTGTGGAACAAGAATGAGGCTTCCAGTTAGACTTCCAGCTGAAATTTGAGAAGAGAAGAAAAAACATCAAGTCTTTGGAGGGATGATTGCCTCAGAACCTAAAAAAATCGGAAATAACAGCAAATCACTGAAAATTAAAAAGCTTGTACCAAATTAATAATAGGTGCACCATCATTTTATTCATCTATTGTCTCTCTGTAATTATCTGAAATAAAATAATAACACCATCACCATCCTTTGGTATACCACCCATTTGTGTTCCAGATTCTTAATGGAATTCTTTTTCCTCTCAAAAAACATATAATTTTCCTTGCACAGTTTTTAACATGCTTTCTGCCTGTAAGCACTTATTTTGACCCATCATGAAAAAGCCTGCAATATGCATTTAGTTAAGAGCATTAAAAGCTTCATTTTTCAGTGTCAGTGCTGCTGTGCAGAGAATATCATAAACATTTTTTCTATATTTATAGGCAGTTGAGTCGATCTTTTGAAGTAGAGAAACGGATTAAGTGATTTCTAAAGATGTCATCATGTTCTAGCTTTATACTTTATATAAAACAGCTCATTGTTAATAATGCATGTTTTTCCAAAGGCTCTAAATCTGTATTTTACACAATGTAAATAGAAAAATCACTGTGCCTTTAAAAAGATCAGGGAAGATGCAGGGATCCAGACTTAAGGTCATTTGAGCAAAAGGATCTCTGGAGACAGCAGCACTCTGCAAGATCCAGAACTTACCTGAATCCCATGATTTGGGATTCAGACTTCTATACTTCCAATATTAGTACAACCTACTTAGGGCTAAGTTCCTTGAGTGGCAAGCGGTGCCTTATCCTCACTTGGGATAAGCATACTTGTACTTGGGATGAAAGATTAATCTATTGCACAGCTCCTAAGTTTAAACTCGCTAGAGAAAGCAACTTGATCTGCACAGCAGGACGGGGGCTGCACTGCAAAGCAGCACGTGCGCAGGCAGCTGTCCGTCCGACCGAAGCAGCAGCTGCCTCTCGGCGATCTCCTGGGAGCACACAATGCCTCCTCCACTCCAGCTGCACTTCTGCAAGTGGGTGTTGTGCACAGAAACGCTCTCCCGCAAGCTTTGACCTACCGCCACCTTGATTTCTTACTTGAACAGTTAGTGTCTGAGGCAGTCCAAAATCCACATGTGTATTTCAATGGCATTTATGGAAGCTATGAAAACTATTACATTGAAGGAAAGGTCGGGGATTACTGTAAGCCATGTATATACTTTCATTAACACAAGCAATATGGTCAATGAATATCAACAGTGATAACACACTTAAAAAAAAAAAAA
>VXBL01005522.1:168260-181726 GCA_013400195.1 Aramus guarauna
AAAAAAAAAAAAAAAAAGCGTTCACACAAGTCATGGAGGAAGGTACTAATGCATGTCCCAGGATGAAATGGCAATAAGCTGAAATTCTTGAAGCCAATGTTGCCACATATCTTGCAACTAGACTTGGAAAGACAGTACTCTAAAAGAGACAGGAGAAAAGTAGGCTGACTAGAACATGAATATATCAGAGATTGTTTTCAACTTCTTTTATACTACTTTATTGTTAAAGAAGAAAATGTTTACAAATACTGATGGAGCTCTCCTTTTCTACTCCCTCACTTTTCATCATTCGTGACACCAAAACCTCTCACACAAGCCTTCTGCTTGGCCGGCCATATCCCAGTCATTAACGTTAGGCAGGGAAGTCAGAGGAAATAGTTTGGGCCTTTTTTTTTTTTCTCTTCTTCTTCTCAGCAACTTGTCCTTACTCAGCACAATGTTCTGAAATTTCAAGCCCTTTAAGATGCTTCACCAAAGTTAAAGATGAGGTTATTCGTCATGCGATATGATGTGAGTAAGGAGATATTTACTAGGAGTTACACAGGGTTCTGTCAAAAACTCCAGTACTTTTCCACAGTGCTCAATTTCTTCCAACAACAGAAAATTAATTACTGTGAGGTTAAGAAACCAGTTTTAGCTAGTTCACTACATTTAAGACACTATTCTGGAAACGTCAAATTTGATTTTTATATAGCGCAGTTACAGAAATGGATTACCTAAAATTAAATATAAAATGAATATAAAATGAAAAATAAGCTCACTGTTTTGAATTAATGCAGACAAAAAAACCAAAACAGGTCAGCAAATTTTCCCTATAGATGACTTCCTCCTTGGATTATGAAGCTGAGAGGACAGAATTGAAAAGATTACACTTTGCTACACTAACTTTCCAGCAGTAGCACTAAACCACCTACTTAAAAAGTGCAACAGTAACACCAAACACTTTCAGCAACTTTCACTGCTGGCAAACTACACCCAAATTCCACAGAAAAGGAACAAAAGGGTCACACTGCAATGGTTGTGGAGTCCACTTCAAGTGAGCAAAATGCTCAACACCTGCAGTCGTCTGTGTAAATTAACATCCAGTAGAAATGCATAATATAATAAATACACTCACTTATCGTGTAATCTTCTTATCCCAGAACAGTAGTGGTGTGCAGTTTGGACACTTGGGAATTTCAGCAGGAAGGTTTGTATGGACAACTGTGAGGTTGTATGCAGGACCAACTTTGATGTCTCCAAAGAAAAAAAGTGATTAATTCAACTGTTGCTTCATTATGAAGAGATAAAAAGGCCACATTACAGCCCCATCTCTGAAACAGTTCCTCATACAGGTTCAGAGTAACTTTCTTTAACGCAAATTGCAAAAGACTGCTCATCCTAAACACTTAAAGAGCTTAAAAGCAATGCAGCTACTGCAAATGGCAAGGAAGGGACAGTAAATTGACCTTTACAGGACTCTCAAAAGCACGTGAAAGGGGAAAAATATTAAGACATTTACACTAATTCTTTTCTCAACATCTTCCTTCCATATGTAAAAACACAGTTACCTTACAATTTTCAGAATAAAAGTTCTGAACGGTTACAGAGGAACGAAACTTTCCATCACAGTTACATATGGAGAAGCAAGATAAATATTAATAATTCACAACATTAATTAAGAAGGACGCAAGAATTCACTGTAAGATGTCTTCTGATACTCATGATCCCAGCTTCACTCTTGTTTTATGACTGCTTTTTAAGCTGAACTAACAGTATTCCAGTAACTTTTGGTTAAAACAGCCATGACTACATTAAAAAAAAGCCAACAAAACAAAGCAAAAAACCCACCCACCCAAACAAACAAAAATCCCACAAAAATCAACTGATGAGAATTCACCATGTATCAAGGTGAGCTTGCTACCACACAAGACAACTTTCTGAGGCAGATAATGCAATCAGTAAACTGGACAAAGATAGGCTAAGGGCCCATCACAAATGAAGGAAATGCTTTCAAACTAAACCTGAAGATGTTGCCATCATTTTGTGACTATTAACAACCTGAAAAATCCCAACTTCTGGGTGTTTCTTAGGTGATTACAGACAGCATGGTGCATTTTGACACTCAGAGATAAAGTCAAGGAAAAAAAATCCAACAGGCAGCTGGAAGAGAGTACCATGTTAAGATTGAATAGCTGGCAAAGTGCAAAGAACAGAAAGCAAATGTAAATAAAGATAACACCCAAGACATAGACCAGAATGCAGTGATGTATTGTTTCTGATGCCATATAGAAACAACCGAACCTTGATACAACAAGGAAGAAAGAGGAGGGAGCAGAAAGGGTAGAAAACAATTGATTTAAACAAAACTACACATATAAACAAGCTGTCAAATGTACTTAACAACCTTGTCTGAGCTTTACAAAGATTAACCAGTCTCTCTCTGTGCAACCTTGAAACACGGGGAAGCTACTGAAAAGGTGAGCAGCAGTGCTCCAGGCAGCATCTGACACTGGCAGATCTGCTTCGCTTTTGTTAGGAGTACGCGCCCTGTTCCGCATTGCACAAGGACGGGCACAGCCATTATGTATACCTACTGTAAAACCAGAGTAAACCCGCTCTCATCCCAGCATAAGGCTGCACCTGATAAATGTGCATTATCTACTACCTCCATGCAAGTACCTGCCACCCAAACACACACATTGCACATTTTATAGCTACCAACAGGGTGATATCAACCATATCCATAAAGCTCACCACATTCCCTAAAGGTTGGATTAAATTCTCAGTTCAAAAAGCATCAAATTATGTTATCTTGCTTTTTCTAGTTTTTCAGCTTTAACTGTAACTAAGAAACTGTTCCTGTAAGATACCTCCTCTTCTCCATGACAAACTCAGAATGTATGAAAAACCACCAGCACATAAACACTAGTAAAGATAACATTATTTAGTATATATAAGAAAGCTGCATTCAAATGAGACAGCTTAAAAGGATTTTAAAAATTCATAATTGCCCAAAATGAGCAAGAAAATTGGGTGAGGGAACAGAACTTTATTATTAAGCCATTTTATGCAGCTGACTAAACACAGAACCTCTCAAAACATGCCAATTACAATACAATTTAATGTGTGGGGTAAAAATGGAAGAAAAAACAAGCACAGAAAATCAAATACCATACATCCTGTATCTCCCCACACACAGGCACACAAAGTCTTTCGTGTTCGCCTCCACCCTTGTTTTTAAGAAAAGAGCAAGTAAACTCCCTCACAATGTTTTTTCATTTGCCTTCACCTCTCATTTCCTCCAAAAGACCCACTATAGTAGGACTTAAGGTCATATGCTTAAGGACCTTGGGCCATAAAACTTTACAGTATAAATTACAGACCAATAGAATTGCATAAAAAGAGTAATATTAATTTGAAAAGACACTCTTGACAACACATAGCATACAGTACACGTGACATTTGAAAGGACAGTCACCTTTTTTTTTTCCCCCCTAACTTTTTCAAAAAGAAGTTACGGGGAAAAAAAAAAGAGAAATGGGATAACTAATACTGGAACACACAAACCAAAATATCAATGCAGTTTACATTCTATCTTTCAACTGAAAGTGACAGTCAGAAGAGCTCTCCCACCTCAGCTTGCTCTCTCCCCTCAAAGAACAGGGGTGTGACAACAGCGTCAAGGATACAACTAAGTGCTGCAACAGATGAGCTTTGAATTCAGCAGGAGTTGCGCAATGCTAGAGCAGCCTCCTACAGAGGCACAATCAGTCCTCCAGGGAAAGATAAAAATTAATAGCTCAAAATTAATTTATTTAGGTAATGAATCCAATAGCAGCTAGGAAACACTGATGTTTTTCCTTGCACCATACTTTGCAGACCATTACCTTCAATAATACTGAAGATGTTCACACTTGACACTGGAGATCTTTCTGATTAGCAAGTGGATTTTCCTGTCACCAGGCTACTCCATAGGCTAGAAAAACTCCTGCACCCCCACTTAATCTGGGACGTGTTTTAGAACAGATAGACATACCAATGGAACTCAGAAATAATTTCCATCTGCCTCAAAGAAGCCAGAGAAAACATTTCTTCACTCGACTCTCTCTTACGTTACCATTGTGCACAGCTTAAACCAGAAGTGCATTAAGAGAGTTTTCACAGTGCAGCCCCGCATCCATCACTGTAATAAATGGCAGCAAGAAATGCAGGGTACAACAGACAGAGGATTTGCTCTGCAGCAGCCTGCAGATTCAGGTTTTTGAGAGGTGGCCCGATGGGCCAGATAGAAAAGTACCACCGGTGTTGAAAAGAAGGCTGAAGGTTTGCGGTGAGGCGCAGGTAAATACATACACAGACAAGAACCAGTTGCACTCCCTCTCCTCCCACCAGGTTTGCTTGCTGCTGCACTTCAAAGGTTTTCAGAACAAGGGGACTAATAACTACCATTGCGTCTCCTGCTTTACTTTGTCTTCCGGTCCCTTATCATTTATCTGTTTCCAAATCATCAGAGCATTTCAAACCTAACGCGATGCCTGCCCGTAAGCCTTCTAAGGAACAACACGCAGGAACACGCGCCCAGGTATTTTTCATTTGGATGGAAAAAGAAAGTACAGATTCATGATTCAATCAGGCACAGATTCAAGAGTTTCTGTCTCTTTCTTAAGTGCCATGCAGCCTGAAGGATAAGAGTTTTCACAAAGAAAAGGTGGCACTGACAATGGTATTGCAGACAATGAAAGAAAAGGGAGAGATCTCGCAGCTGCTAAATCCTCCACAGACAGTGCAGGCACACAGCCCTCCCTCCCATTAACGTGGTCGTCTTCTTTCAAAGGGGCACATGACTTTAAAGAAGTTATGACCACAGGGTTAGCAGACAATATATGGGATTTCTCCATGATCATACTCTGCTAAGCAATTAGGTCAAACTGTGCTCTTGAAAATTAGTTTAGCACAGCTGAAGGTCAAGGAATGAAAGCTTGTGGGGGAGGAGATGAGGCAGAAAAAGAGTAGAAAGATTTATTCTAACTGTCAAACACGTACAAAGCTCTTGCCAGAAACAGGAGTTGCACTGTTGCTAGAATTTTGTAGTGTATGAAAGGAACATTCTTGGCACTGAAAAACTGGCAATTGTGTACAAATAGAAAAAGTGTTGTTCCAAGTTACAAGTTGTACACAGAACAAAAAGGAACTCCTTTATATCAATGCACTCACCAGTGCTGTCTGGTTCATTCTAAACTACACTTTTGTCAATGGATTGATGTGGCTTAATAGTCAGGTAAATAAGCAGATTTTTGATGCTGTTAGCCAGAACAAAGAAATACTACATGCTTTTATGGAGTTCTGTTTTTTTAAAACAGATTCTCTTGCATGAGCAGGAATTCTGATGTCAGATTATTTTTTTTCTTCTATTCACATTTGGGTTTTGGAATGCAAATGTGAATGAATAAAGTACTCTGGGTCTACATTGGCAGCAGATGTTCAGAAGACAAGGCACACTGAAAAAGCTGGAAGCCTTACTGAAGATTTGATGTTCTGTCCTCCTAGAAACCCATAAATTACTGCAGATACAAAACAAAGACATACTAACAACTTTACAGATTGATATAAGTTCACTGAATTATTTAAGTCCGAAAGCAGCCAAACAAAGACTAAATTCTCTTTCCTGCTTTTTATAATGCTTTGAACAGTTACAATAGGTGGGTGAGAGGCAAACACAAGACAGGCACAGACAAAACCTTCCCTGCTTCCTGTATGTACATAAACAATTCAGCTCTGTCTTCAGTTTCATATTGTCTATCCAACATTCACTTGTACCGTCCGGGTAACACCAGACATGCATGCTTGTCACTGTGCCAGTAGGCGAGCCAAGAAATGCAACATCACTGAAACTTTATGCAAGAGGCTGAGCAGTGGCCAGACACTATTTTGTTTCTGCTCTCTGATCCAGTTATTGCCTATGCAGGAATAGCAATCAAGTTGTTGGCTATTCCTTTGTAAGCAAAAGCATAGTATCTGAATGCTGTGACTTGCTCTCTTTAGGAGCTATAAAACTTCTCACTGTTCAACAGATAAACAATTTTTCATGGTTCCTTGTTGAGAATTCTGTTTACCGCACAATTACTTTTTTCTTTTAAATTTCATTTAATGCAGTTCAATGTGAGATGACCTAAGTGCACAGGTATTACACATACAGCTTGAAAACTGAAGAGCTGGGTTTTAAACAGTCTTCTCCATGGTCTGTTCAATCCCCCCTTTTATTTTAATATGAGACTAAGCCACACCGCAAAGCTCAAGATCTTTGTCATCTGTCGTATACAGACAACAGCAGGGCTAAACCACATTCTCACTGTCTCTCTCATTTGTACCCTACAGTTCACAAAACACAAGCATAGTGTCAGATTGACCGAATCTTGGTATTCTGTGGTCCCCTCTCAATGAACAGTTCCGAGTCCCTGATCTTTGACATATGCATTGATAATACTGTAACAAAAGGGAAAAAGTGCTGGCCTGTTCTACAGACTTTGAAGTTGGTCCTTTGTCAATATACAGTAGGAAGAAAATGTGGTGTCAGTTACCTCACATGACAAATAAAAGAAGATATACACAATCAGTATGAAAGTGAACTCAGTTTAAACACACATGTATGATTCTTGTAAAATCTGGAGATAGTAAAAACAAAAAAAGTGACAATGTGAGAAAGTCCCATGATTCAAGTCCCTTAACACAAGCACTTATACTTAAGTGATTATCAAATTACAGAATGCAAAGAACTTCTTATTTGGCCAAGCAAGGACTCAAGAAAATGCTTTAGACAGAAGCATAGTCATAGATGCGGTGGTTTAAAATACCAATGTGAAATCCATGTTGAGATGGAGTGGTATTTAATGTATAAGACGGGGGAATATATATGGCTGTAAAACTTCCAAGGCAGCTGGATGTCAGCCATTTCCTATTAATGATACTTGGGCTACAGCTTGCCGAAACCCATTTGGTCTGAATACATCTGCTAAAGCCTTTTCAGAAATCATCTTAAAGTATGAAAAGCAGAGTACTTAACACTTGTAAACAGTTCAAATAATACCTAGATCTATGACGGAAAGTAAAAAGCCAGAAAGAAGGTGGGATAATGCAGAAATGCACAGATTTTCAAGGAAAGTGCGACCCTTACAGCCATTTACAGTATTAAGAAGGAGCCTGCGCATAAAGGATCAATGCCTAAGTACATACCCATATAAATAAAGAACTTAATATACCATGCCAATATTTCATGTCAGAGTTTGAGTCTTAATGCTTCTATTGCTTTTTAGTACTTCATTTTCCCCTTCATTTGGGCTTTTCATGAAATTTGCAAGCCAGCTCAGCAATTAACATTAAATCATAAGTTAGTCTTGCTAAATGTTAAAAGATGTACATGACGTACATTTGATTCAGAACTGAACATAAAAGCTCAGTCATCATTTGCTCAGAAATTCTTAAACCAGGAGCCTGGGCTTACTATTGAAATATATGAGCAGAACAAACATTTGATTTTAGTGATGCTAAAGACTGTCATTGCTGCCATTTCATAAAATGTTATGAGTTTCCTGCTTCTCTTCTGTAGCCAGGGGTTCTGAAGCATGCCTGAAGTGGGTGTTTGTCCTTCAGCTTGGGGAGGAAGGGTCTAGTAATAATGCTTATCAGATCTCAGTTACACCATTCACTCTTTCATCACAATGACAGAATCACAGAATGGTTTGGGTTGGAATGGACCTCGAAGATCATCTAGTTCCAACCACCCTGCCATGGGCAGGGACACCCTCCACTAGACCAGGTTGCCCAAAGCCCCATCCAGCCTGGCCTTGAACACTGCCAGGGAGGGGGCACCCACAGCTTCTTTGGGCAACCTCTTACAGTACCTCACCACCCTCGCAGTCAAGAATGTCTTCCTAACATCTAATCTAAATCTACCCTCTTTCAGTTTAAGACCGTTACCCCTCGTCCTGTCCCACAATGAGCAGCTTCCCTTTATTTCACCTTTTCAGAACCTCCTTGTTTTAGAGCATATGACCTGTGATCTCAATAAGCAACAGCAGCGTGTCTCTAGGCAGCTTTTCTATGCAGATTTTGACTCTGCAAGATACCTACGTTGAATGGCCACAAATAAAAACACACAAATGCATGGCATTCGCAGCACAGCTGCACTTGTTAGATACATTAAATGATGCTAATGTAAGAAAATGTTGCTTTTTCTGTATATTTGAAAAATCATTTGATACGGTGATAAGGTAGGGATCATTCATCAAGCACTTGCTACAAAAAGGGAAAAATCTAATCACTGAAAGCAGAAGTGAGGATGGACTGCAAAGCCCCAAACAGGTTATGACTCAGCTTTCCCAAGAAACGATAGAATTAAAGGAGTGGAATGGATTTCACCACTTTTTATTACTTCCCATCAGGTACGAAGAATCACCGTGAAATCCACAGGTATCTGACTAACCTTTCAGTACCAGAGCACAAGGAGAAACATACAACCTCAAGCTCATACTCCACAGAAGATGGCAGAGTAATTTTTCGCATGGGAAAACTTCTGTTTTTTCTCCTCCAATTATTAACTTGATGTTAGCTAAATACATAAGAAACTTACCAAGCAATAGTCTATAAACACATCATTTAAGCCAAAAAATGTAAGCCAGTGATGAAAATACTGCTTTCCTTGAGTGAAGGCAGCTTTTTAAGACAACATGGCATTACAAACAAAGCACAGTTTGTGTCACGTACACAATTCTCATACCAAGTCCCCTAGTAATTTTCCATATACATTATGGTTTTATGGGCTGCTATTTAAAGCCAAATAATTGTCCACTTGCCCAGCTTTTCAGCCTTTAGTCACTAGGACTCACTCTCACAGATGAGCTTGGGCACTTATGAATTTAGAACATTTAAAAAAAAAAACTATTCCAAGTTGCCCTCTCTGACCTCCATGCACATGGAGGGCTTGTCTGGCTACCCTACGGCTGCTGCTGCGGGAGAACATACTCAGACTGTGCAGTCACCGATCTCACGGTCCAGGGTTAATCGACAGCCGGGTTTTGCTTGCCAGTTCAGAGCAACTCTTCCATGTGGTCTTAGCTGGCCACCCCTGCACAGCAGTGACGCAGAGCACACGGGGCACGGGCTTTATGGTGCGGGTTAGTAGATTGAGCCAGCATCCGTTCATAACCGGAGGCTTCCCCATCCCTCTGGCCGTGCATTCCTACGCTGTGCTGGTGACTGGCACTGATACTTGCCCGATGTGCCCACAGTGACCCAGTTCAGGGAGCTCAACCCGTAATCCCTTCCAGGCGGCGCTCGGGATGGTGCCAGTGCCAGCATGGGCCAAGCAGCAGGAGAACGCAGCTCGGTGGGCGAGGAACGGGGGATCGTCCCATTCACTGGCCCTCTCATTAGGCTGGTTTAGCCACCCTGTAAAAACACCCAGGCAGGTAAGGCAGCGCTGACCAGGAACTAATACACCTAATACACCCTTAGGAGGGACAGTAATGTAAAGGTCTCTTTTTAAAGGAACAAAAGGGGCAGCAGAAGTGGACTAGCTTTATAAGATATAATCTGGAATGGTTTGTTCTCCAGTTAATACTATAACTGGCAACAAAAGCAGGAAAAGTGATCCTTCTTTTAGCCAGGAATGTGAAGTAAATAGTATCAGAAGGTTCCTTCAAATAAAAAGGAATGAGAAAAGATGAGACATAAGGAACTAAGCTGTTCCCTGATGTGCTTTCCTGTGCAGATGGCTCTGCTCACAGAGATAAGAAAATACTGCCAGATAATATACGAAAAAAGTCCCAACTCCTATACCAAAATGTTTGAAGTTTATGTTTGCAGAAAAAAAGACAAAAACAAATCAACAAACAAATGCCAAGAAAACCCCCAAAACCTCAAAAGATAAAAGAAAGCAGAAGGAGACAAGGTGAAAGATCCATCTCTGAGATTACATCTGCCATCATCTTCACTAAAGGTAACAGGAGCCAAGTGTTCCAATAACGGAATCAGACTCAGGAAGAAGAAAGGTATCAAAAAAAAAAAACAAAAAAACAAAAACTAAAATTTATCAGCAGCTAAGACTCCCATGTACCATTTTTGCTGATAAAGTTATTGCAGGTGCTGAGGTCTAACAATCTTGTGGCCCAGAACTAAGCAAAACACCCACTAATATTTTCCTCCGTGAATAAAGGCGAAAAACCCCACACCTCAATCTCCATTAAACTTGGCAGAATAATTTAGTTGTAAACCATGCCAGAAGAGAATACAATATTATCAATTAACATAAAAGTTAGCTCCACCTATTTATACCTATTTAACTGTGCAAAGTAAGCACAGTACCAAATAACACACACCACACAGAGTACATATGACTGTAAGTTTTAAGCATTGGCTTTCTTACTCTCACTTAGAAATACAGGATTACAAAGGACCACCTCAGTAATGAAGTCCAATCCTCTTAAGCTGCAAACAACCCTGCAATAGTCAACAAGACTAAAATTTCAGAAGACAGAGAAAGAATAGAAGAGATGAGGGACCACTTCTCTATAATTACAAGAGAGTTAAAAGTCAGCAAGGACTCCAGAAAATGAACGCCCTCTGTCCTGTAAGAGTAACAACTTCAAAGCACCACAGCTTCAACATACTGTATGACCTGGAAAAAATGTCCCTCTGCTACCAGTTCCCATGGCACAAGAGCAGGTACTCTAAGGGAACACTTCTACAGGCACACCCACCCCATACCTCAAGTCTCACAATGACCACTTACTGATTCTTGAGAGAAAACTGAGGAAAGGTACAAGAGTTCAGATGCCCATTTACATACCAGACAAGAACTAGGGCTCCTCAAGTAACTTGTGAAAACTTAGAAACATAGTATGAATTGCTCACAAAAAAAAAAAAAAAATATACAGTGGCTATCAAATATTTCCAGTATACCAGCTCAGTTACAGGCTAACTTAGCATCCTGGTTAAGCAAGAAGTGCACAGACAGAACACTAATGCTCAAAGCCACT
Source organism: Aramus guarauna (assembly GCA_013400195.1). Lineage (NCBI taxonomy): Eukaryota > Metazoa > Chordata > Aves > Gruiformes > Aramidae > Aramus > Aramus guarauna. The sequence continues at coordinate 179,276 of VXBL01005522.1, forward strand.
TTTTCCTTTCCAAAGGCTCACTCCTCTGCGTAGTTCAGTAGAAAATTCAATTAAACTACACCTTTCAATCAGGTTGTATACACAGTTATAATTTACACTGATTGTGAACTCTTCCAAGCTTTCCATATGTCCTCTTATGTTTGTGATCACCCAGTAAGAGATATCTTTATCTCCTTCTTTATCTTACCATACAGGCAACACCATCTAAGCTTCCTAACAAGCAGACTTGGACCTACAGGCAGACAATACTGGGGAAGACTTGCTCTAGTAAAGAGTGGTACACCACTGCACTTCAAGGTCCCTGCTGCTGGTGGTCAGTGCACGCACGTGGTCTGGGCAACCATGCAATGATGCTTCCTCCTCAACAGTATTGCCTCTTGAAGCGGAAATTGTCTGTCACATTTGCTTGCGTAATCAGGAGGCTATAAAGGGAAGGAAATAAAACATCAAAACCAAGAGTATAAGGTTGCAGACCATCATGTGGATTACTCAGTGTGGTGTTTTACAGCAATCCTAAACCACATGAACTACTCTCAATTTGAGTGAAAAGCACCTAATACAAGACATTCTCCTCAATATCAATGAGTGCCACAACCAAAAAACTCACCGAACTTCAACACACTAAAAATATAATACCTTTAGTAGGAAAGGACAACATCCTCAAGGAGTACAATATGCCTGGAAACTTTGAAAGAGAGAGTTAAAACTGATCTAAGATAGCTACAATGACTGTATCCTTACCAGCTTCCTTCTTCCCCAGGACAGTATGATGCAATCCTTTCCTTTAATTTTACAAGCTCAGTCTTGATACAATTTAGGTTCCTTGTTCCCACTGGCTTCATTCCAAAGACAAGTCCCAAAGTTCACTCTCCTGGAGGCAAGCAGCCATTTAATTTCTAGCCTGCAGAGTCATCTGTGAATACTGTAAATGTAAAGCTAGTTTCAAAAGTTTGTTTCCCCAGGCTTTTTTGTTCTCCCAGTGCATCTGAAATTCATACGACTCCAAGCTTTGTGGTGCAAGGCTACACGTACCAAAGTCTTAAGTCTCCTGTTGTAAAAAGCTTCTTCCCACAGCTTCACCACCTAAGTGTCTCTTCTTCTCTGTACAACAGCACAGCAGCAATCTCTTTGAAATGGAGGGACAAGAGCTGTGAGTACAACGTAAAGGAAGACGTAGCAATGTATTGCACAAGGATATGGGGAGATAGCTGGCCCTACAATCCCCCTCTGGTATTAGCCTCTTCCATAACTGCACCAAAACCAACAGGAATTGTCACCCAACAACCGCCCAAAACATGCAGGCTTCGCTCTTGCTGTGTCATCCCTTAAGTGATGAGATGTCAGAGTTTAACAGCATTACCTGTATTAGACTCGTTGGCACAGGCCCTTGTACCCTGTTCTACTAAATTTCATACCATTTATGTTACTCCAGAATTCATTTCATAAAAAGACATGCAACAAAATAGTTTAGGTGTGAAGATCTTTAGGCTTTGCCCACACTTCTCTCAGCTTCTGCCTAGCTTAGCCGTGATGGTTAAGTAGGATCTACTATACTGCATGCTAAGTCCATGAACCTCGGGTTTGCAGGGTAATCCTCCTTTGTGTCACCTGTCTTCCTGCAATGGGGTCAAAATACAGTTTGAGAAGCAGTAGTCTTATTTGATACAGAGCTCCTATGTAAGCCACAACCATCCAGGAAACAAAGCAGTGGCTCAGTAGTTTCTAACTGGCACATTTTCTTCAGAATGAAAAATCTTACCAACAAGTTGCACAGGTTTGCCAACCAAGCCACTTATTATAAACAGGACACCTGATCATTAAGCCCACATCTCAAAGGAAATATGCAATTTCCTCCAAAAACTGACACACCTTTGAATACTTATTACAAATTGCAACCGCTGTTCGTCAAGGTTACTCCAGAACCACTGCACCATCCGTTGTTGTCCTAATTTCCACCTTAACTTCCTTGTTTTCCGCTTATGTTCTGCCTTTGTAGTAACATGACTCTTTATCTCTCTGTTCCTGCTACACATTTAACTTGAGGTAGATTTATGGAGGCAATCACAACTCATGCAGGCTGAGATTTCACAGTGCTTTCAGCCGATCTGAGTGTGCATTGCTGCCATAAATTAGATATAGGGTGGTTTTTCTTGCCCTTTGACAGCACTGCTGTGTCAAAAAAACCAAAAAACAAAACAAAACAAAAAAAACAACCAAAACCCAAAAAATCCCCACAGAAACACACAGCAGAGGAAAGTGATACTGTTCCTTTCAGCCACTGACAGTGTGGACTGAGCTTGGCACACAGCTCTCATGAAAACATGGCCTTGACCTCCCTTTTCCTATGCCAAAGGGGCCCAATTTCTGTTTAATACGCACAGCTCCAGCAGAGGAAGTGGCATAGTCAAACATCTGTAAAGGGAGATAACGGGGAGGGGAAAAAAAAAAAAA
>VXBL01005522.1:188888-216686 GCA_013400195.1 Aramus guarauna
GGTTTTTTTTTTTGTTTTGTTTTGGTTTTTTTTTTAGCACAAAATATATTAAACTGCCTCTGCAGAGTGTTGCACCTTGTATTTGGCATTTGCTGACGTTCCTTATCTTCGCACGTGCTGCTGCTGCTCAGGTTCAGCTTTCCCAGCACGTGATGTGTTCTGTGGTTTATTGGTCCCCTTCCAGGTTGGAACTTGGACTACTGTTTACATTTTGGAAGTGATTTTTTTGCTAATTGCTCTGTTTTCCTCCCATCCGTGGTGTTCAGCCTCACCTGACTACATGATGTCAGGTAACCCAACAGCTTTTACCTTCCATCTGAACTCTTGAGAGCTCTCAGAATTGCTCGCCAAAGATGAAAAAAAAAAAAAAAAGAAGAAGAAAAAAGATTGAAATGCGGTCATATGATTTTACGGATACTTGGTTTAGCACTTGAGAGATCCTGGCCTTCAGTTACAGGCCAATAAGTACAGAAGCTCTGAAATTTTCTGAGTGTCACGGTGTGTGCTTGGGCAAGCGTCAAAAATTTTTGTGCCTCATCTGTAAGATGAAGGGAGAGAAGAGAATTTGAATGGATTGCTGGATGTGAAGTTACGCAAAGCCATCTTCAAAGAGGGCAGCGTGGCGGCATCTCCTCAGGCTGAGTTACACTCAGAGCAATTGAAATTTTGCTATTGATTCAAGTAAGAGCAGGCGCACACTGGAATCAATACACCGTAACTGAGATAATTACCGAGATGCATTGGGTCAACAGAAAAATGAATTACTTAAAATGTTTCTCTTTTTCCTTTCATTTAATAACCGTATCTGAAAGGGGAAAATCTTGCTCCTGTCGCCTGTCCACCTAGGTCTGGGATGCCTGAATTTTGTTGTTCAGGCCCGTCCGTGCACCCCAGAGTTGTGTTTGAGTTCTCTTGTGGCAGCAGCAACAGCACATGTCACCGTGCCGGTGCGCATAAGGAGGAGCCACGCGCCACTCGAGCGAAGAGAGCCACGTCGGCGCAGCTGTGCCGTGCCGTACGCAGGTACAAAAGCAGACCCTTGCCAGCTGAAGCAGCGTTCCTGTTTCCTCAGAGAAATACTCAGCCGGTTATGTTTAATGCAATCCACTTTGAAAGGGCTTGCCTATTGCTGGGGGCACGTGTCTTGCAGTGTGGGAATGCTTAATCTAGGTGAAAAGCCAGCCCCATTGCTATGCTTTCAAAATGCTCATCTGCCTCCACGAGAATGGCGTTGGATTGCACACTTAGTAAATGGGAACAATAATTTTAAATTACTGACAAACATAATTCAGCAATCATGACTGTGGTTTACGTTTACAGGTTTAATAGCACATTGGATGAAATCCAGCCTTAATAAACTCCGTAACAAAATCTTCGTGATTTCATGGTTCCATGATTTCAAGCCAATGTGTATTTGTTGTTTATTGTAACATAATAGAAAATAATGTGAGATTAACCCCTTACTTATACTGTTGTAAATCAGGAGTGATACTGATGTCAGTAAGATTATTTCAGTGTAAAAGAGGATCAGGAGCAAGATTAAGAACAACAAATGTGTTTTCAAAGGAGTGATTTGTGTCTGCCAGCTTACTATGTCAAGTGGTGCATGTATATTTTGTTACGTAGAAAAAACAAGTGTTCTGTTTCTCAATAAATATTACAAAGAATTCAAATTTGCAGAAAGCATCTGTATCCCCAAGCAGTGTTAAGTAAAAGGAAAGCTACATTATTTCTGCAAGTCAAGAGATTTATAGCACTCTTCAGCCGCTTTCCCACTGAATGTACACAGCCATTTCTACATAAAGTTAACAGACAAGGAGGCATATTGACTGTATTGTTCCAGGATAAATCTTCTCAAGATCATTGTCTGCTCTGTTTCTGTCATTCAGGTAAGATAATAATCAGCATTTATTTTTGACGTTTACTGTAAAAGCAATTTCCTGGGTTGTGCGTGATGTTCTCTGTGCTGATTTTTCATAGGTTTTTCACACCTATTTTAATTTCTTAGAAGGCAAAGTAGTTACTGCCCCTGAAAGCTGCTCTTCTGTATCCATCAGAGACACCAGGGATGACATCAGACAGAGAGGGTGACCATTAGTCTCACAGAGCCACTCAATTTTGTTAAACTGCAAGCATTTTTCCTGCAACAGGAGATCCAGATGTGCCAATGACTTTTGTGATTAGGGCTCACATCCCTCGGAAAGTAAACTGTATCCATCCATTCCTTCCACAAAGGTCTGAAGCTCCTGACAAAGAAGGCAGAATCTGTAGCTTCACAAGGCAATAATTTTGGCACTGTAAGTAGACTCAACTAAGTGGTGAGTAAATTTTTCAGGATGGAAAAATAATTCCTTAACATTTCAGTCAAAAAATAAGCCACTATTTTGTTAAAAATTGTTATAATTCATGTAATTGCTGTAGTTTGGAAGCCAGACAGAAGTCAAGTTCATAGAAAATCATCAGCATTGCTCTTCTGAAAGCACTGCAGAAAGATTAGTGCCTCTTATACTTGCTAGGTATTTATATAATAAAAAAAATGTGTTTCATCTCCCAAGAGAGTTACAGTTAACCTAGGCTCTGCTAATTCATGTGTTTATTCATCAGGGGCCCATATCACGTACATCCCCCAACAAAGCCTCTGTTTGGCTTGGCAATTAATTGAATGCCTGACTCCGACCAGCGAATAACAGATTGTCTGAACTACTTGAGGGCTTAAATGCATATGTTTCAGCATCTCCCTGAATCAGAGCCCAAACCCGGAGTCATCGGCAAAGCACTTCCAGAGTTTGGGCCACAAAGCTGTATGCCGTTCCCTCTGTGACGATGCCCTCACAGGGCAGCTCTTCTCCACTGGAAGAGTCAAGCTGTCCATGGAAAAAGACTCACATCTCCAGTGGATGGGTCTTGCCCTGAAGCTGAATCAAGATGATGAAAGCCTCTGACAAATGACCTAAGAATGATCACTAACCACAATCAGAACTAACTAGCAAGTACATCTCTTTGACTTAGATATCCTATAACTATTCTCCCATGTAGATTTAGTCATTGTGTTATTGTGTATTTATTTAACAGAAAACAAACTGCAAATGATTAAATTTTTGGCAGAACTGTTTCTTTCTGAAAAGAAGGTTTACACTAAGTCAAAACATTTTGACAAAGATTTTTTTTTAACATGTAATTTCAGTAAGGTAAATGTGTAATTTGCTACATTTAGTTAAAATATTGCATTTAATAGTATAATGTATCTTTATGTTGCATATAGGATTACATATTCTGTGAGACAAAACATATTCTAAAGCAGCATGAGAAAGTCCTTTGGATTTTTGGCTTTTTAGTTGTGGGCTGAAAGAGTTTAATTTCCTACAACAACAAACTCAATCAAACGTGTAACAGCATGTTTGGTAAATTTTCGTCAGTCAGGCCAAAGAATACTCCAAAACTACATTTGAAAGACGAAATCAAGAAAGCACTTGCTGGAAGTCCTCGGTAATTCTCAAACTACTTCAAGAATTTTACAGGGAAATTGAAGGCCTTATTTGTACAGTATATTGCGCTATAAACCTTGAACTTGACTGACATCTCAGTATTGTGATATGCATGTTTAATAATAATAATAATAATAATAAACATTTATTATCATAAAACAATGGGCTTTGCATCAACTTCTTGCACAATATGCACTAGAATTCCTGCCACCAGCTTTGAAATGTAAAAGTTCAGCAGAACTACCAATAATATATGATACCATGAAAACATATTTCCTTAGATCAGTAAGCTTCCAGAGGTAATGGGTGACAGGATGAGGTAGCACTTGTTGTCCTGTCTTTATGTCTATTTCTTCTTTTTTCTTCTTCTAAGGGACACTCTACAATCTGATTCATGAAACAAACAAAAAAAATCAAAGTGTATATATAAAAGGAAAAACCCAGTTGATAAGGGTAATTAAAGTTATATAATGACTTGCATTCAGCGCTCCCCAAATGCTTTGCAAACATCGGTTTCTTTAATTATCCTTTGCTACACCTCTGTAGCAGTGAGGGTTGTTAAGCAATTATGCTTGCAGATGCTGAACAGGCACTCACTGCCCTTGCCAGGGATGAGAACCAGCTTTACCGAGAGCCGTGCAGAAGGCAGAGGAGGTCGGTGGGATAGTGCCCGCGGCAGTATCTTTTGGTGCTGTAGTCAGCCAAACCTCTCACAACCACTTTCTTGCTGAGGTCAGCTGTTAGAAGGGAAACGTGCTTGCTGACACTTGGCCTTGGCTCCCTGCCTGGCAAAGCCACTTGTGGGTTCAAATTCCTTTGGCATAGTACAGTAATACGGTGGTCATGGCCTTATCCGTAGAAATAAATGCTGAGCAGTATTTCATGTAATCATTTTACAGGCATTGGAAGTGCAGGCTGGATACAGGGTTTAACTCCAAAACCATGGATGTGTATTTAATTGCTGAAAGTAATTTTTCTTTTTAGTTAAATGTGACTGCACTGTACATGCAGAATGTCTGTAGGATCAGTCTGACTTGCACAATGTCACACTTGAAGTGTGTGATGATGGCTGAAGAAAGATGCTACCCTAACGCTTAACTCATTCCAGTTAGTCCTTAAGACTGCCTCTGTCAGCTCCCATGAGCCAAGGCACCTCTGTAATGGTGTTCCTTTTGAGGATGCACTGTAAAGTCATTAATGCTTCTAACTGCTGCCCCAGATTTTTCCTGTCTCAGTAGGTCTGGCATGACAGGTACACTGCTAAGGCATCCACATTAAATACCTCGTCACTACAGCTAGCATTATTGTGTCCTTTGTTCTGAAACAACATTTACCGAGCGAATCTCAAAATCTGTACACTGTGCTGATCCAAAACTCTTATCTTCACACTGATGCTTGCATGTGCCTGTCACAGTTTTTGTAGGAGAATGGCTCATACTGCAAGACTTGACTAGTGCTAAACCAGAACAGATACAGCAGGTGATATCTGAAGGTAAAAGTGTGGGACATTTCTTTTGTTGGCTTAGGACATGATACAGGTTCCTCAAAATACAGTGAAGCCAAGGGCAGTGGTTTGAAAATGATGGGATGCGATGAAGTTATCAGCTGCCTGGCACCCTGACGAGCTACAGGAGGAGCGTTAAGAGAGTAGTACTCTCCAGCTGTTGGTGAAATGCCTATGTGTGAAATCATTAGCATATAAAAAATTGTCTGATTGGCTGTTTTGCAGCATTTACTCAGCGTATTTGGGCATTTCTGAAAGCAAAACATCCCTAAGCATGAATCTACAATAAATACGTCTGCATGGAGTTGTCATCTAGGTGTTTGGGAGATAGAGTAATCATGTTTGGCATGTTTCATGCCCATATATTCCATCTGCCTATCTTGCCTACACATACAGCAGGCAATGAAACATTTGTGCTGTAATTTCTGCAGCAAGAAATTCGAAGTTTGCGCTCAATTTCCTTTGCATGTGATTCCTTTGCCGAGGTACGCCCATGGCATGCTCTGATCCCGCAGAGTGCTTTTGTGTGCGTGCCATGCAGACACCTAGGTTGGAGCACAACTAAGCTCTTGCAAACTGGTGGATTCACTAAGGAAAAGGTTATGGAAAAAAGTACAAGTCTCTGTTGTGTTTCTTGGTTGGCTGATTAAGAGACACTCTATATTTTTCACGTACTGTAATCCAGCCAGCTGAAGTTCCCTGTGGTATAGAAAAATCTGTCCTGATGAAATGCTCTTTTCTGAGGTTGATCTCCAACTTCACCTGATGTAAAGAGTAATGGTTGTGATATACAACCATTGCCTGCTGATTTTTGGTTTCCTGGCCCTTCCCGTTCCCTTTATTTCCCCTAGTTGCATTGTTAGCTCAAGGTAGCACAACCTGAATATGTTCCACCTTGCTATGGATGGCCACAAAAGCCTGCTGAGGATCAGGCAGTCATGACAGTTCCCCTGATAGCACGTCTTTGCTGTGAGTAAGCTGGGAGTAAACATGGTAGAGGAAGGGCTCTGGGCCAAAATAATGATTTCCAAAGCAAGGCAGGATGCAACTGTGGAGAGCAGGGTGAGCAGCAAGCACCTCCCATGCCGTATATGATGCATACTGTGTTAAAAGGGGGATAGAATCCATTTTCCTCAGCTGAATTAATCCCTCCCAGCATGCTTTTAATTTATTTAGTATTGAATCCCTTTAATTGATTTATTATTGTGTCACAGATAAAGCTGAACAAGTTACTTAATGAGTTCAGCTACTAGGATGGGTAGATTATTTATTCTATGTTTTTGTGATTATTTTCTTTCTGTGCAATTTTCAAAGTAAAAGCATATACCTATATACTCAACTGTCCCAGTAGGATTTTACACCCTGAGTCAAAGACCTTACTTCTCCGAATACCCAAGAGGCTCGTCAACCACAGGTAGAATAGGTGTGACATGTGGTGTTATTGCTGTCATTGCCAAAACCAATATATTTTTTTGTAAGGATTGCTACAGTTGCCGATTAGGATGGAAAATTCTTGCAGGAATAGGTAGCCAAGACTCAGCAAGGTGGATCTGGAAGTCTAGATGCTAGACTTAGCATTGTGAACTCTGAATCTGGTGGAGTAAACCACTGCTGACATGGGCACAGGCTGGAGAGTTTGTAATCACTCTGCTGGGTGAGCATCCAAGCACGCAGCACCCTGCAGAACAAAGGGTGAAATTCTTACTTATGTGCTTAAATAAAGGGACTGCTATTCGAATCCAGAGTCTTTTCCTGACTTCAAGACATAGGGAGTAGCATGGGTTAGTCCACCGTTAAAATACAGAATGTTATTTTGGTATTCTCAGCATAGAAGTAGCATCATGATTCATTCATTATCACATTACAAAAAAGATACATTATTTACATGCATAATGCTTAAATAGATACTATTGTATCCATAAAGAATTACTAAATGGGCACTAAGCATTCAAAACATCTTGTTCCTGAAATAACAAAGGTATGCATTAACAATGACGTGTCTTGTACCTGAAACCATATTTAGTAGCTAATTTAAATGACAGGCAAGGAAAAAGAGTTCTGTCATGCAGCTCTTTTTTTCTTTTGACTTTCAGCTATCATGCTGTTGCAAAGACCTAATGCATAATACTGTGCAAAGCAGGTGGGGTTTTGTGGGTTTTGTTTTGTTTGGTGGCTTTTGTTTTTTTTTTTTTTTTACAGTACATTCTATTCAGCCAAGTAGAAATTCTATTTTTATTTAAAAAAACCCCAATTTTTATTCTGCAAATGAATACCCATATTTAGAAAACAAAAATATTTTACAAGCTGGCCAATGAGAGAAAAATCTAGTCAGGATGTGTGAAAGAATAACGAAGACATACCAAGAAATTCAGATTAAAAACTAGAAATTACTGTTGAAAACCTGATGAATGTTGCTCAAGGGAAGAGGCTGAGCGAGGGAGGTGGGTGGGTCGGCGGCTCAGCCGTATGACCAGGACCTCTGACTCCAGAGCGAAAGCAGTGCTAATGGAAAAGTACTGGGGCTGGAGGAGGAGGAAGGAGGAAGCTCAGGTCTCTTCAATGCTCTCGGTAAATTTGCAGTTGCATTGCTTTTCCTAAGTAGTGAGAACATGAAGAAACACTAGAGAACGCTAGCCTCTGTTTCAATTAAAGTGAAAAATCTTCAGTAATATTAAATGTCAGAGAGTTATCCGGGGCTAGTTCTTCAGCTAGTGTAAATCAATATAATAAATTGGCTCAGTCCTCTGAAGCCATGGGACCAGGATAACTTAAGCAGGGTCAGTGTTTAACATGAATGTTTAACTTAACCACTTGCTTTGATTTGGGGGGGATTTAGCGCTAAAAAAAGCACGTGTGAATCCAACCTTGGAGAAATACCCATATAGCTAAATGCGGGGCTAGATACTCGGCAAGAGAATGATAACTGTACATTGTTTCAGGATAATTACATGGAGGCCGAGATTTTTTCTTCTTTTTTTTTTTTTTTTCCCTGGTACAAGCCTGTTCAATTACATTACATTGTGTTCTAATCTTCAGACCGTAGTGCATGTTCTGCAGGCTCCGCTCAGCCTGTCAATCTGCTATGGAGGTGTTCATTTTGAAATTGTTGTGGTGCAAGGTTGAAGTGGCACACTGAGTTAATGCAATAGTATTTTACCTCAGGAAATCAGGGTTCTACTTCAAACTTGACATTGCTTTGGCAATGCCAGGCTAGCGTAGGTACTTGTTCCCACCCCTTCCAGCAGATCACAGTGCAGTGTTTGTAGAGCTGACACTGGCACTTAGCGCATGTGTAGAAAGAGGTACGGGACCATGGACGGATGGATGGGCGCTCACGGGCGTTGTCGGAGGGGACCAGACTTGAGACATTTCAGACAGCACGCCCCCTGCTTCCTTAGCATGCTGAGAATTCACTTGGCTTCTCTACACCTGTCAAAACAATAACTATTACATCCTCCACCCCAAAACATGCAGATGAATAGAGGCTGGGGGTGGGGAGGGTTTGCTGATTATTGACGGTAATGAAGGAGAGTGGGTGGTGATTGCACATTGCAGAAACCTAGAAGAAAGGCAGTATGATATAATTTCACCCTGGGAATCTATTGCTATGGCAACAAAGAATAGATTTTTTTTTTTTTTTTTAAATAGTGTTCAATACAAAAGTATCGCAAAAGCAGAAATAAGATTTTTAACAAACCTTTTCTCCTCTTTGCTTGTATTTTATTAATTTGTATTATTACTGAAATGTTTGTAATCCTGAAAAATACAGGTTTGTGGCCCACAGACATTTCCTATAAATGAAATAAAGTATTGTAGCGTTAGCTTTACTGACTTGGTGTGAAGTGGTGTTCTTGATGTTCAGTCTACAGACCACTTATAGTTTACATTCCATTTACATCTATTAAACGGTTCATCCAGATATAACAAGATGTAACTGAGGTCAGGATTTGGCCCACACTATTTTCTATTCCATGTAGATAAAGAAATTATGAAAACAATTACTTTCTCTTAAAGCCCCTGAAGCAGGGTTTGATGGCCATTCCAAGACACTCTGCCAGCAGCATTTCACTTCAGGAACTGCCGTGGTTTGGGGCGGTGAATAGGTGCTGGTGGAGGCGTTCTACATTTTCTGCGTGACAAAGGTTTAAGCTCTCCGGTAACATTAAATGAAGGAGCTGTGCTAATCACCCCTCTATGGGAAGAAATAAGGCCTTTTGTCAGAAGGCCAAAAAAAGAAATCCAGGAGCCAGATGAATACTGCATGGCTCCCTGCCAGCATCGCCTGCCAAACCCCTGGGATCACCAGTTTGAGTCTGCCAGAGACAAGCTGCTGGTACCAGGAACAGTGACCAGTTCTGAGTTTCCTTCCCTCTTCAGAGCTTAAATGAGAATTGCAAGTTACTAGCTAGATGAGCCAAGGATTAGCCCGTACCCAAGATCTGCTCCTCTGTTTCCCCTCAAGACATCTTCATTTAGTTCTTTTAGGCTCCATCCCACCCTGTTTTCCTAACGCTGGCACTATGGTAATCACATTTGCTGTTTCTCTGCTCAGACATGATGTTCATTTCAATTACACACCCATGTTTACACTATTTTAGCTCTACAGCAGGCATAATTGCATTTTTTCATTATATTGATCATGTATTTTACAATATCTGCAGGCTTTTCATATGATATCAAAATGATTTTGTTCACACCTTGTTCCTGACATAGAACTTGACAAAGAGATTTCTGCTTGTGTGAGATATCCTGAACTCCCTGCACAAAAAACTCTGGGAACATCAATAACATCAATGGCCAAATTACAAATTTAGTGAAGAAGGGCAGCATGCCTACAGCAAGAGGCATTGAATCAAACAAAGCAATTTCTCTCTGTATGACTAGTTCACACAAAACACAAACAAACAAACCTCAAAATCAAAACAAGAAACAGAGAAGAAACAAGAGAGACCCAGGAACTCATTTTGACAGAAGACGAGTAAGCACAGAGATGGGATCCTAAGGGCTTTTCCCTCCAACATGCAGACAGGATGAGACAAGGATGCTGTTTTGTTTAAAAGTCAGTTTAGAAGCTGGAAGGTGCTGAAATACTGATGTCCCACACTTTCATGGTATTTAGCACACATGTATAGGATATTAGATTGACAAGCATTGCTTGCCTTTGGACCATTTTGGGAAGCTGTTTGGGGACCTCTCTTGTGTATGGGAATCTGTGGTTGGCATTGACCTTACTCCGGCAGCTCTGCAGCACCCACTTCCTCATCTTTACTGTCAAACAAGGCTGCAGACAAACCTTAGCATGTGTTGGGTGTCCTGAGATGAGAAGATAGGGGAAAGGGAAGTCTTCTTAGGTCATATTGAGATGTGGCTGTCTTTGGCTGGCAAAATCATCTGTAAGGAGCAGTGGTGCTGAGAAATTTTCTGAGACCAATTTTTGCTTCTCTCCTCAACTGTCTTGCCTATAAATTATGAATTTGCAATCAAAGGACTGTGTTCAGCAGACAAAGCTTCCACCACATAATTACTGCTCACAGAGACTGCAGCATTTGTATCTGGATGGAGAGTGACTGAATTATATTTTCATGATGCTGAAGAAGTGAAAATTGGTCTCAGAGCTCTTGCTGCATAAAGAACAGGGGCAATCTCTCGTGCCTTTTTGGCCTGGCATCTGCTTTTAATATTTATTTGTTCTTCTTGTTCTCACAACACCACTACCAGTTTTCCTGCTGGCAGGCCCTCTGGCAGGAGCCCCAGCCCATCTGAATTGAGCTGGAGCCTTGGCACTGCCACCAGTGGCAGTGGGGTGTCAGCTTCTTCTATCCCTTTGTGTTGCTAATGGACCTTAAAATGAACACAGCTTTTCTTGTGTTTGGACAGTAACTTCACAGTGTTTTTTCAGAGTTTTGTTTTGTTTGTTTGGTTGTTTTTTTTAATACTAATCACCAGAAGCTAAATTCACCTGTGCTATTACTTCACCCTAAGCAATAATTTTATGGCAGGCATAAATCCAACCTCTGTGGTCTTCTAAGGCTGGTAGATATTGGAGAGACTTCTGTGAGCACAGTGGAGTACTTTTAATTTGCTGCTAGTTAAGCCTAACACACAATGGTACTTTTTTGAAACAAGCTGTGTTTAGTGTGAACTGATTTTTGTTGTGTATCAAATGCTTGGAATTTATGCAGTGGAGACTTCCCACCTTGTATACAACAGAAGAGTAGCAATTTTACCTCCTGTTAAACAATATAGATTTCCTCTGCCTTGTATCTGTGTAGGCTGCAGTGAAGGTGCAGGTTTTTTTCCTATAGAAAAGCCTTGTTGAATTGATCAGGGAAGAAATCAGCCAGATCCCACAGAAATTTAGCACCTAATAGGTTTGAATGGAGAATTACATCCCCATTGCAGTGTTCTCTGGGTTGTTCTAAGCATTCTGTAGAATGTTTAGACATTCTTTTTTTAATTTTAAACTCCATAGAATTTCCCATAAATGCTCTTTGTTGAGCTACTGGGACTGGAAGTAGACCTTAAGGGTTAGGAAGCACCATGCATTTCTTGGGCTACTAAAAGTTATCATTCCGTCTGTCTCACACAGCTGTCATTCCTCTGGGACCTCGAGGCAATCCAAAACCTGAATTCCATTATGGTGGTGCTCTTACCCAGCAGTGCCGCTGTAATGGGGGGGGATTTGCTGCAGCTTTACCCTAGTAGAAAGGAGAAGAGAAATGGGATCCTCCTCCTTCTTATTTTTAACTCCAAATCAGCAATATAATCCACACTATGTGGCGTAGCTACACCACTGCAGCGTTGGGTACTGTTTAGGGGTCAGCAAATGAATATCTTATTAGATTGGCAGGTTTTAATACATGCTGTGGTGTAAGTCCTGTAATTGTGTCTACCTGCGGGCTGCAAAAGGAAATCCTAGTATACTTTCAGGGATTGCACTCCTGTGAATGACTCCGCGTCTACGTGACTCAGGTATCATAGCAACCTTCATGAATCGTGATCTTTGTTTCTGTGACTTGTTTATACAAAAAACACCACTAGCATGAGGCCTGCTCTTCCACTCTTCACCGCAGTGAAGATTAGGACTGCAGAAGTGGTCCCACCAGCTCCAGCGTGAGTCATGGGGGTTTTGTACCAAGTTCTCCATAGTGGGAACTGCTTTGTGCTATGTGCCTGTCCAGGCATTAGCACCCTCTGAGTTTTCTGACGATTACACAGTTTTAATAATGAAAAGGCTTAGTTTTGCAATAACACAGAAAATACAGAAACTTTGCTTATAATAGTCCTTCCCAAACGTGCTTTTCTAAGAAAAAGAAAGAATTTAAGGTGTCTCTGTGCTCGCACAGAGTAACGTTGTGTGGCTGGCCTTCCTGTTTGTGCTCACCAGGTCATGCCGCACCGCTGAGCAGGAGGTGGCTCAGAAGAAAGCAAATTGCTTCAGTGCCTGACAGTAAGCAATTTGCTTTGCTTACGCTCACTGCTGTCTTCTCAGGTTGGAGAAGGGAACCTCAGGTCTACACACTTCTCTTCACCAGTCTCCACTTCCTCCTTCCCTACTCTTTGCAGTAGGATTAAGGAACAGAGACTTGGCTCCAAACCAGGCCCACCATGCAAGAAGGGGGTGAGGTCGATGTAGTGGGGCTTTTTCACCCTCTGCTTTGGCAGGTAAACACAAAGAAGATGGTGCTACAATTTGTTCTTATGTAGGAAGACAGAAAGATGATGCTGTGTAGAAGAATAACTGCAGGGCAAGTCCTTGGGCTTATAACTTTTAGTCAAGTTATTGTTTCCTTGTGGCCCTGAAACTTCTGTGTAAGAGAAAATGTTTTCATTAACTGTTTCCCTGTGAAAAAATAATCTACCACAGTGTCAAGTATTGCACGGAGAGGACAGCAAGGAGAGAAATGATGACTCATCACTATGACCAAGCAGAACAAGATTGGCTAGCCATAAATTTTGACTTATTTCATTTTCTCTGCTGTCATTGATATTAGTTCATACATTTGTTCAAAATGGAAAATAACCAGTTCTTAAAGCCACTGCAGTTAGATAATATTGGCCTGAAAAGGAAGAACATCCATTAAACTCCTGAAGTTCTGTACAAGGCAATAAAAATGTACTGACTTTTGTAAAATGAAACAGAGGAGTTGAATTACTATCTTGAGTATTACATTAAATATCTTATAAAATTTCATAAGCCAGTAGAGCCTTTTTAAAGTTAAGTTACTAATTCTGATGTATGACAACATAGATACTACTGCAAAGATAAAACTAGTGCTAACTTAAAAGCTTATAACCTTACCAGGCAAAAAGTGCTGCAGATATCAAAAAGCATCTGAGATACTTGTACATCCTCCTCTGGAAGAAAAGTATTTTGTGGTTGCTGGGAACTTGAACATTTGATTCACAATGCAGCCTTTTGATAATAACCTAAATTTGATACTGCAGACAGTAGAGCTAAATCACGAGTTCAGAAATGAACTGTAAAGATGAAGATCAGACGTAAAATATCATTCTAAGTGGAAAAAAAAATTTCAGATAACAACTACAGAATCTGAAAAGAAATGTAAATGTTCTTGCCAGTGTTACAAGAAAGATTTCCCTATGCATTCTTGTGCAGAGATATGTGGTGGCTCCATGTATGCGTGCATTAACCTCAGTTCCAGGATTTCAGGCCAATTGGCCTATGGGAAGTTGAACATTCATCCTGGCATTATACAGTGTGCAAGCCACCTCCACACTTCACACTTTCATTTGTGGTGTTAACAGAGAGGTCAAAGATGTGAGGAATGTGGTGATTGTCCTGAACCAAGTGTTATGCTTCCAGGGAAATACTAACATACTTCACTGCTGAGCACTCTGGTGTGGTCACAGCTCTGGTTTTTTCCGCAGTTCTTTCCCTCTCACCCCAACGTGAAACTGGTAAAAGAAACATTTTGCTCACACAGTTTTACCTACATGGGTGTGTTTGTTATATCTGCTGCATATATTTATTAAATATTATAGGCAGCTGTGGCAGGTAAGCTGCAGTTACAGTCTGAACTACCTTTGTTGTTTCTCAACAAGGTAGGAGCATCCTGAGGAACTGGTGGAGATGGCAGAAGTCTTCAAGGGAGGCATATGTGCCCTTCCTGACTCCACTGGGATTTCTTCACTCTGGAATTACTGGTGCACTATCTAGAGGAGCTTAATGCTGTGTAACTCCACTTTAAATGTTGTTCTTTATTTCTATAGTATATTTGTTCTTATCTCCCTTTCACCCCATTTGGCTGATTCCCCTCATATTTCTTCATCTTGCTCAGTTTCCCATGCCCTCCTGTTTTTGTTTGCTGGAGTCTTTTTCTGCCTCAGCCACTTCCAGGCACCTGGTCTCTGTCCAGGCAGCCGAGGCTCAGTGAGCTGCCTGATCTCACAGAGCAGGGGCAGAGCTGCAGCCCAGTACAGCCCTGTGCTTCCTCCCTCCAGCCACAGACCATCAGTTGGGAACTGCCCTCCATCTATCGAATCTGGGATCAAGGAACTCAGAGCCTTGGCCTGTGATCCTCTTCCTGTTTTTAGTGATCCTAGACATTAGAAAGAACACCGAGGGCATCTGTCCAGATTTTCTGTGAAAATCCTAATATAAAGCATGTTGTGCTCTTTCCTTTTTTAATTCTGCTGTTGCAGTCATTATTTCCAGAAGACAATGATGAATTCCTGATCTCTGATTTCTTCTGTTAACAGGGCCCATTAGTGTGACCTTGCAGTGCTTGGCAGTACCAGATACCTGACCTTTTTTTTTCCTGACATTTAACAGTCACTCTGAAGGTATAATCTGTTTACAGCTCTTGAAAACCTATTTGTCTCATATGAAACTGGTGTCCTTGACCACAAATTGAGGGCACACTGTAGCAGCTGGCTCTTTATGAATCTAAAGGGAAGCACAGGAGCAACACCACTTACAGATAAATGGAAATCAGACAAACAGGTGCTTATAATGGTGATGTTCAACAAGCTGGGAGATTGAAAAAAAATATTGTCTCATGAACAAAGTATATGATATCCAGGAAGTTGGTAACAAAAACAAATCCATCAAGGGAGGCAGATTTCTACAGTGCTTATATATATTTTGACAGCAAAAGAGTTTTTGGGGGATGTCTTGCCTCAGAGGTAGTTGTAAAGGACACAAAGAGCAATCTCAGCTCAGCATTCACAGATTAATCAGAACACGGAGCCTCATGTTTTCATGTGACCATTCATGCAAGAATGAAGTGGGTGCCTCCAACATAAGAAGAGAAAAGATTAAAAGCAAACACAATGTTCTTGACAGAAGAGATTACATCTGGTGTTTCCACAACACGGTCCCATTTTGAAGACTGTAAAAGAGACAGCACCTTCCCATATAGATTCTGGATAAAAGAACACGATAACAGAAGTAGTACCTATGGTTGCCAGGATTCAACTCTGGGGTCCCTTAGACATCATGCTCTTCAGCAGAGCCTCCTACATAGGTCTTAAAGTGCCCCAGTGGAACTTCTGTAAGGAAAGGAGCACAGTAATGTCCATCTCCAGACATTTGCCCTTCTTGGTTGTTGTGAGTGGTTGTTAGTGGAGAGTGTAGCTAATGACTGCAGTAACAGAAATAATTAATCGTATTTCAACACTTACAAAAAGAGCCAACAAGCCTTGCTTCACCAAAACATGTATCTGCTTTCTTTCATTAGACTGAAAGAGCAGAAAGGATGGAGCTGGAAAGGTCTTTGTTTTCCAGGACTCTGGCTGTTGCCTGTTTCAAGACCTTGAAGTCCATGAGAGCCTTTTAGCCTGTAGGAGAAGGTTTGTTGGCAACAGACCTCTGATGCCTGTTCACAGGACTGTTGGAAGAGAGGACTTCTCCTTGTAGTTAGGCTCAATAAGTAAATTCTTTTCATCCATTGATTCAGGGTCAGAAGTCAGGGGGAACCACCACCACATGTAGCTCAGTTATACAGCTTACATACTTTAGCCCAACACACAACTCCAGCTTCCTTCTCCCTTCAGCCACACTACACTTCTTACATTGTATTTTCTTCTACTTTCTATACAGTTCAAACTAGGAGATACAGGTCACTTCCAAATGAGGCAGATCACATTATAGGCTCTGTACTTCTTCTCTCCCAACAGGAGAGAAAATTGCTCGCTGAGGAAGCTGCATTTCAGGGCTGCTAAAGTTGCCTTTGATTAGTACCTTTGCCTTTCAATGGTGAGTCACCCTGTTCTTTCCTCCTGTGAAAGCTAATCTTAGTTGTTGTTTTGGGACAAATACTTTACAACTGCAGAGTTATTCACTAGCAGTGAACTCAGTGCCTTTCTATTTACGGCAAACTTCCCACACTCTGTTGTCTTGTGATAAATCTGAACTTCACAGAATCACAGGGGATGGCACTGTACCCTTCTGTGCTGAAAAGAGCTTGAGAAGAAAACTGTGTGATACAAGAAGCAGAGAAGTGGAAAAGGGCAGCGGAAGAGTCTTCCGTGGAGACTCTTTGAAACATATGTATTTGCTTCTGAGGATGTGGAAAGGAAGGTGAAGCCCTGAGAAACTGTGGGTCATTCATTAGCCTCTCACTATCCAAGCTCCAGAAGTCCTATGTCCCAGTTTGGCAGAACACTGCTTAATACACAGCATAAAGCCATCCTGCTGGAGAAGACGAATTCATGTAAGAAAAGTAATCGCTTGAAAGAAATGCTGTCGTGGTCAATAATTAAGTTGTGTGACTGTGTAAACACATACAACTCTGCATGCCACAAAAGTTTTGCTTCCTGCTGGGGAAATTATTGGTGACCGAGGAGTGCCTACACCTCTGCTACGGGGAAGCGTCAGACCTATTTAAATGTGTGCAATGGTAAATAAGACAGGCAAACAGAACACAATTGGCTGCCCAGGCTGTAGTGACAGTGGGATCTATCAACTTAATTGAGAGGTTTGTTCAAACACCTGCGCATGTCTGAGTATTGCTAGATGCTACTTTGTTCTATGTCTGAGCCAGTTGTATATCTTTCCAGGTTAAATGCAGCAAGGCAGCAATACAGTCTGAAGACCTAACAGCAGGAGAAGGAGAGACCCTCAGTGAAAGTGTTTGTGTATGGCGTCAGCCTCCTGGCTAACAAAGGTTTGTTCGCTTGGGGCACATGACTCCCATCCTGCCCATGGGACTATCATGAGCAGTAGTTGGTTTGACTTCCAAGAAACTATACCCCAGATGTGTCTTGATGATATTGTGCAATATGAAGAGGGTGCTTGTTTCTCCAGAAACTGGGTCATCCTGCTCCTATCTGTTGTTTCTGAGTCAATCCTAGTGTTACACCATCAGATTCCTTTACTTGGTTTAGGATAACAGCCTTCCAAAGAAAATATTTAGCATATCCTGTCTTCACCATTAGTTAGTGACACAAGAACAATTCTGCAGTTGCTTAGCATTTTTATAGAAAAGAGAGACAAGGGGTAGCTATGAGGAAAGGCACATCATGGTTTTCAAACTTTTTCAAGCTATGCTGCTAAGAGATTTTTCTTTCTGAATCTAAGGATCTCTTTCACTCTCATTCACCATTGTATATCATCCTCGTGGCAATACCAGTGATTGCTTGCAAGGAAATGTAATGTTACAAAAGACTGAAACATATTTCTAGCAGCCTTTAAGCCACCTCGGTGAGTAAGAAATAAAGAGAAGAGCCATTTCCATGAACTCAGCCTGTTCTCCACTGACAAGTGTAAGATTCTGAGAAGGAAAGTTTTGGTGGTGGGCAGATTGCTAAAAATTGCTCATTGTGGCATTTTTTCTTCCCTCTAAACTTCCCATCAAATACCATTTACTCTTTACCAAATACTATTCACTCCTCATCAGAACTATTCTGCTCTCGTGGGTTCCAGATTCCCATTCAAGCATATTTCAGGTGTGTAACTGAAATCAACTGGGAGATGGGAACCTGAAAAAGTTTGAGTATTAGGCCTAATAGTTACATGTATATTCTCAAGTTTAGATCTTTCCAGAAATCAAAACCAAGAGTCAAATAAACTGTAGAATGCATAATCTAGCAGCTTTTTTCCCTTATCTTTTAAAAATGCTACAGTCACTTATGAAGCAGCACACATCCAGTTTGATGCAGGACATGGCCAGGCATGAATCCTAATCCTATAGTTTGCCCAGAACATAGGAAATAAAGGCAAAGCACTGATGCTCTCAGGCAAATTGCTAACAAATTTGTTTCGGTGTCCAGATGCACAAAGGTCAAATGACTTCATGTTTGCAGTAGTTAAATGCTACCAGGCAGAATTTGAAAGGAAATTCTCTATAATTTCTGTAATCAAAACCAGTTTGCAGTATTTGCTGCCAGCACAGATTGTTCACGTTTGGAGGTTGACTGAAGGATTAAAAAATACAACCTATGTGAAATTGGTTATTCACTGGTGAAAAGGACTAAACATTTATTATGGAAAGCACAGAACAAGCAATTGCATTCTACTTCTCTCCTACTGTACCTCCACCCTCCTTGCCCACGTACTTTCCCTTCCCCAGGGCATTTCACTACAGCTGCATCCTGGCCTTTACAAACTGCCCTTCTTTTCTGGTATTTTGTCCCTTTAATAGAATTTGCAAGTCATGCTGGTTTGCAACAGCTCTGTGCTGTATGCAAAAGAAGAAAAACAGGATGAGAGCCCCATGTCCATGTTTGCTTGTAGCCTAGGGAAAGATCTGAACTCAGGTTTGCAGGAAGAAAAAGCATCAACTTTTTTGTTGTTACAATTCGCAGTATGTTTCAAAAATTGTCATGGCCTAAAGCCCACAGCTTAAAACCTGCTGTTGAATTTGTGCTTCCTTTGATAAGAGAAAAAACAACCCACTGTGCTTGTACAGGTCTGAAAGAATGTAAAGCATAGCACCAAGTACAGATCTTTTATGTAGGGAGGCAGAAATAAACTGCTCACCTACTGTTTTGTAAGATCTTCTGACATATTGAGGCACGCCTTTTATGAAAAACTTCCCTGTTTCTAAAAGAACTCTGCATGAGTTCTTGTTTGGTAGCTCAGGGTGCACATGAAGGTGGAACAAGATTTGCTCTTTGCAAATTATTATACATTAGAGCATCTAGGGTTAACCTTGACCAGCAGAGCTGCACTGCTAGGTCAGTGAGGCCTCCTGTGAAAAGTTTGGCCTGCATGTTTCCTTGACACTTACAAACAGGCACTCCTGAACCTCCCCGGGGCGAAAGAATGGGAGTAATGGACTCAAACAGCAAGTCTGCTGCCATGCACGTCCAGTTGTTTGCGTAGTAGGAGGCGTTTGTTACCCTAAAAGTGCCCAAGAAGCAAAGCACAGCAGTGTAGCTAATGCTCTGCTTCCTCAAAGGTCCTGCCAATGACAAGAGAGAAAGTCTTCTTTCACAAATCCAAATCTGACAATTGGTTTAAGGCTGGCTATCTGAGCAGGTCTCAGAAAGAGCTGACTTTCTTAGCAAATGATCTCTGCAGTGCAAAGTACCTATGGATCTCACTGTAGATTTAACAGGCAGAAAAAGGGTAGCTGGACAGCAAAGTACATGGACAAACTGTCCAGGACAGTTCTTGAGTGAGAATTTATCTCGGAGATTCAGAGCTGTTATTTTCTTCTCTGGCATGCTGCGCAGGATTATGAAAGAGCACACGTTAATTGTGTTTGGCTGTTCTCAAAGTACAAGAAATACAGCAAAAAGAAATGTAAGTCCAAAACATTGCCTACAGTACTGTTGATCCTAAGGTTAGAAAATGGTGGTTGGACTATGTCATGAGCTGAGCACTACGCAGCTGCTCGCTCACCCCTCCCCCTTGGCTGGATGGGGAGGAGAACGGAAAAAAACCTTGTGGATTGAGGAGGAGAATGGAAAAAACCCTCATGGGTTGAGATAAAGACAGTTTAATAGGATAACAAAGGAAAAGAATAACAACAACAATAATAATAATAAAAAAATATTTAAATCAAGTGATGTACAAATGTAATTCCTCACCACCTGCAAAAACAACCAGTTGCCCATTCTGTTTCCAAGCAGCAATCCCACCTCCTGGCTCGCTTCCCCAGTTACATCCGTAGCATGATGTTCCATGGTAGGGAACATCCCTTTGGCCAGTCTGTGTCAGCTGTCCTGGCCGTACTGTCCCAGCTTCTTGTGCACCTGGCAGGGCGTGGGAAGCTGGAAAGTCCCTGACTTAGTGTAGAAACAACAACTACCTGGCAATAACTAAAAATATCACTGTGTTATCTTAATTATTCTCATCCTAAATCCAAGCCACAGCATTATACCAGCTACCAGAAAGAAAATTAACTTTATCCCAGCTGAAATCAGGGCAGACTATTATGAACTGGTGACTTTTGTGTGATAAATCAATGATATAATTTCATGCTGAATATTTATTTCCAAAATCTAAAGCAAGGGTTGGCAAATATGGCAGAAATAGTTCACAATGAAACAGGATTCAATTCAGGTATGGTTTCAGTCATACTGTTAAATATTGAAAATAAATGGATACAATAGTCTGCCTACTGTCAGGATAGAATGACTATTTAGTAGATTAATGTAATAATCATGATAGTTACTGTCAGATATTATGTGCTTACCTGAGATCTTCCTAAAGATAGAGAGTGTTGTTTACAAGAACCTAAGTTTTCAAATACAGTATTTCTATGAATTTCATTACATAACTACTTAATTTGAAGAAAATGGCTAGCTGTAATAAGAAAGTTTTTACACTTTTTCCTGAGTGGAAGTCAGAGCAAATGAATGGAAAGGAAATGTAAGGATAAAGTCAGGTTGATCTCTACAAAGTGGTGGATTATTGCCCTATACTTGCTACATTTGGTAAATAGAGCAATTAATGAATAAGCCTAATGTTCAACTGGAAAACTCTTGTATAAGTACAGATTTATTTTATACTGTTTGAATGCAGAAAATCCTTTTAGTAGTAAGACTGAGATTTTGCCTGAATCAGAACTCACTGGAGATGGAGGATTGCTTTTATAAAAATGGTGGTCTGACTTCCATGCATTAAAAAGTGAGAAGGATGCGAAAGATTCAGGGTCAGGAATACTCTTCATCCCATGCTTTAAAGTACTCCTTCAACCAAGGAAGAGCTATTTCTCTCTAGGCCTACTGTATTTTCTGCTCACTCTGCCTCCTTCTGTCTGTTCCCAGTAAGCAGTTCTTGCTGCCTCCTTCCAGTATGATGAATGGACAGAATGGTCCTTTGGCCCCTACCTGTCTCATGGACACTGTCTGTTGTTAGAGGGAAGAAAATAATGTGGACCATCAACCCTCAGCACATTCTCTTCTGGGGTCCGAAGAGTCTGTGCAATCATCAGCCTTAAGGCTTCTCTTTGAAAGCATGGTTGCTAGAAAGACACCAGATAGCTTTTTATTTTTCTTCATTTTTGGGCCTCTCTCCTGCAGATGGAGGTTATCTGATCCCCTGCCATTCACTTTGGCTGTTATTATAAGGTACCAGCTGTGAAATTCTGTCTCTCTATATAACCCTGCCATTAAAGATGGTAGGATTATCAGTTTCTATCAGAGAAAATGCTTTGAATTCCATTAGTGTTCATTGACATGCATTCCTTCAACTCTCTACACAAATCCTTGCTTTGGAGCGTGAATATTTAATTAATTGTGTCAAACTTGCTTCTAAAACTAAAAGAGACTGAGGCTGAATTAATTTGCATTTAAACAATTGATATTCTCTTATGAGTTATTGATTAATCATTTTTTTCAGAAAGATATTTGAGTAAGAATGTGTTACACAGCCAAATGCTGCTTCTGTTTCCTATGTTGTGCACTCTACATTGATAGTCCATGCTTCTATCAAATTAAGTAAATGCTTTAATTCTAGCATTCTAATTGTCACACTGGAAACACAACAGTACTGTATCTGAGCTAGTATTTAGACACACTTATTTATTTCTATGTTTTTGAGAAGATTAGTGGCATGTAAAACTCTACAGGGAAGCACAAGTTACAGTTTAAAAAAAAAAATGTCCGTAGGGGCATTTTACATAGGTTCAAATATTGTCCACTGATACTTTTCAGCATAGTTTGATAGCAAAAAGTTAAATATTTGAAAGATTTTTTTTTCTTTCTTTCTGTTGAGGTAAGATAGCTTTGCATGAAAAGGGAAGCTGGTAAAATCTTTTAACACTAAAACATGTGTATTTTTTGATCTGTAAGTACATGTAGTGCAGCTGCTGTCAGGAAAAATAGCCTCCCTCAATTAAAACGATGGTGAATTTCCTACATAGTCGGTTTTTAGAAAATGTAATAGTGCATTAGGGGTCACTTAGAGCCGTTCACATTTCCTTATTATCAGAGATCTTCGTTTTAAAATAGCCAAGACATTTTATTTTCTTTCTCCTGAAAGCAATAGCCTGTAACATAATCAAACTGATCAGCTTATTTTAAATACACAATTAATGCAGATAGAGACATTTTTCTTACTCTCACAGAGGTTGAAGGGCCAAGTTTGTTCTCTGTGCAACCTCAAGAAGAGAAGTATGTCAACGGCTGTGCAGACCACCGCTCCAGCAATGTATGCTGACAAACAGAGTGTGTTGCTGCACAGGACAGGACCAGCGCTCCCGCCATTGCTGTCCTTCTCTTCCAAGAATTCTTGCTGTATTTGTCACTGTCCCATCTCCCGCTTTCTCAGCCACCATCCTGCAGCTTGCGGTTATCAGAGGATACTGACTAATGTATTCTTCTATTCATTTTCCTTGTCTTTAAAGAGAGGAGATAGGCTACTGTTGTAACCACTATATTGGGAACAGTATTTGTGGCAGTAAAAATGTCCTTTCCAGATCTCATTTTATAATAGATTATCTGTTTTGTCATCCAAGATGCTGGAGAAATTTATTTTGCCTTCAGCATGCTGTTTGCTTACACTGAGCAAAACAAAAAGACTGGAAAATTTAAGTGAGCATGTTGTGATTTGACAAAAAAAGAAAAAAAAAAAGTTGCCTTGCAATGAAGCTACTCAACCTTACGTGCTAATACAATATGAGAAGAGGATGTCCTGTTTCCTGCCATGCTTTAGAAATACCTATGAAAGAGACCCTACAGTTCCCTCCAATCTATTTCTAGATGCAACAGCATTAGGGATCTGACTGGGTAAACTCCATTTGCTTACCTTCCTGCATTCTCCTCATAAACTTTTCAGTCTCCTGCTTGCATCCAAAGAAGCATTTACTTGTGGCTTGCTAATGAACATTTTCATTGAAGTATACCATTAAATAAAAGGTGCTGTGCTACAAATTAATTCTGTTATGTGGTGCCCACTCTGCATAGTGTCCAGGAAGCAGTCCCACATGAATTGAAGTTTGGGAACCCTGGCTCTGAAAACTGGTCTGATTCCCTTTGCTGTAACGTGTGTTTTCTAGCAGCTTGCATTCTGGAAGGCATCTGTCTGTAGCAAAACTGTATTTTGAATTCAGATCTTAGTAAGATGTGGGAAGAGAAGTATATTCACTTTACTATTACAGCCAGAGACTGCTGACTCCAGAAGAAAACAACAGCAGGTAAAGATAATCTCTTAAAAACTCAAAGGGACTGAATAACTTTGCAAGACCTCAGACCTTCCAGCCTTTTCTTTGGAAGGCCAGAAAGCCAAAATTACAAATAGACAAGAAATCAGCCCAGCAAAAAAGTCTGTGCAAGTATCAGGGAGCAGGGCAGCACCACAGGGGAGCCACAGCCTGCTCCCACCTCCCTGAGCCACAGGAAGGGCAGTGCAGAGAGACCTGAGCAGGCTGCCTACAGCCCAGGCTGGATGCCCAGCTTCCCATGCTGGCAACGCTGGCGCACAAGCCAGCTTTTGCAATGTGCTTCTCAAGCCTGTTAAAAGTGCTTGGCTGCGTGGGTCTTGCTAGCACAGGAAGCCCTCACTGGGCTCTGTCCCCACTCACCCAGCTCACAAAGCAAGGGTTAAGCTTTACATTAGTAATCAAACCCTGTTCTGTGTCTTTTCATCCTGGCAGACTAGCTGAGGTCTGCTTGTGTTTTTTAACCCTGTCCTTCCTTTCGAGGTTGTTGCACGCTCATTGGTTACTGCAAACTGCTGTAGGAACCATTTAGCTCTACATTGTAAAGCACGGAAGATGCACACAAAACAATGACAGAAGGCAAATCACATTGTCAACCATCACGTGGCACTTCTGAGGATGGTGGTTCTTCTTCCCTAATGATATCAACACCAGCAGCAGGCCTTATGGAAATGTGTCATTTCGCAAGATGGGAGACAAAGCAGAAACCAAGGTGGCAGAGGCTTCTGGCTGGCAGCATCCCAAGAGTTGTAGCAGTTCCCTGACCATCCTGACACAGCATGCCTGGAGGTGTGAAAGCCCTATGAGTGCCTGCTGTGAAGTTGAGAAGAAACCATGGCAACAGGAGCTACAGCTGTGCCTTATCACCATTTAACTTCAAATTCTGGCCTGGTTTTAACTTTTCCACTCTTAGAGTGACCACTGGGCTCAGGCACACATTTGCCTGTCTCCTCACTAGGTATTTTGGCCTGATTCCTTAAAAAAAATATTTATGGAGTTACAGGCTCCTGTATTTTACCTGAATGTTTCTGCATAATATTCTACAAGAGGTTTTCTTCTACATATAGTTGCAACCACAAGCTAACACCCATGTTGTAATTCATTGTTTACTAGATAGATGCAAGGACTAAGATGTTCACTGGATTAGGGATTTCTCCCTTAAAGACCTACAATCTCATGCTTTCCCCCAGCATTTTATTCATTGCTAAAACACACAGGCAAATGGAAAAACCCAGTATTGTGTGTGCTTTGCCTTCAAGAGATTTTATCACAAAACCTAAATTCTTTGTACACATCAATACAAAATGTTATCGTGGCAGATCTGCTCTGGAAAAATCCTGCTGGACAGAAAGTAATTCAGAAGAGTAAGATGATATAAGTGCAAGAAAGGTCTGATGTTGCAGGGAGATGAAAGCTATACAAATAATTTGCTTTCATCACAAGTGCTTCTGCTTTACGTGGTACAAATTGCTTTTTCTGTGGAAGGTGTAGCTTGAGCATGAAGTCATATTCAGACAGATTAAAGGACACGGCTTTACTTTCTACTTGTACTGTCACTGTTCTATTTTTGCATTTTGTAGACTACTTTCTCATAAAATAGCTGTGATTTTACAGGGCTTCATGCTGCAGTGCTCATCATCTCTCCTCCTGATTTGGGTCATTGGCCACAACAATGGGAGAAAGGTTAGACAAAACCTCATGGGAACAAAATCCTTTCAAGGGCCACCTCCCCACTGGCAAGCAAGCCTTGCTGCTAAGCCATGTAACTTGCACAGATATTTGTGAAANTATCTATCAGCCCTAGCTACATATGTTGCATCTTCCCAGACTAAGGCTTTGGTCCCAGACCTCATACCCTTACCCACTCCCTCCTGCCTTGCTCTAAACCACGACTCCAATACCATGCATGCTCCTCTTTCCACATTTCCTGTATTTCCTGTTCCAATTCCGAACTTCTGAAGCTGGACACACCATACATGCTGTCTGCCTTTCCAGGACGTTGTTTGTGGTTTAGGGTTTTTTTGTTTGGTTGGGGGTTTTTTGTGTGTGTGTATTTTGTTTTTGTTTTTGGTTTGGTTTGGTTTTTTTTATTATTTATTATTTACAAAGTTCCCTGTACCCACATGAGTACCAGCTAATTTCTTGAAAGCTGCAGATAGATGGAAATATTTGCTGCCTTGCCCAGAGTCATCTTGGCACTTGCAGGGTCACATCCTCTTTCCTGTTCTGTGGATGCTGCCAAATGCAGAGACCATCAATAGGGCAGCCTGGCTACCCAGGGCAGCAAAGGACCATGACATACCCTGCCTTGCACCCATGCAAAGCCTACCAGGAGCTATGCCAACATGGACCCTGCTAGAAAGTGCAAAGCCAGGGCTGCTATGTAGCTCTTGCTCTCCAGGCGTGTGGTGTAACTCATGACAGAGGACCCAAATATCAGAATAATTTAGGTTAAAAAAAGAAAGCTAGGGACAAACTAGTAAAAGAGCAATACTTCAAAAATTCATGAGCTTCTGTTAGACCAGTCCTAGCAAAGAGGGAAAACAGATCAGCAAGAGACCAAAATTACGGAATGCCTTGTTTTAACTGCATACATAGTTTCTTGTATCAGTGACATAGGGTTGTCATTATGTGCCATATCAACACTAAGCCTGACCTTGGTTTCTCTTTCTCAGGGTTTTACTGGGCCTATTTAGCATAATCTTTGCAATGGGACTCTGGAGCAGACCCCAAAGGCATTGAAAAATGCCTTGAACTTCTTTTCTGAAACAAATTTTCATCTTCCTGCTTCACTGTGGAGAATGATGGCTCTTTTAAATATAATGGAATATACCAGGTGCTATGGTATGTTACTGAAATTTATATTGCCAGAAGCTTCCAGTACATTGGTCAAAGTGATGTAACAAAAGCTGCTATTTATGCTTTTAAGCCCTTCTTTCATCAGTAGCTTAATCATCTCCTACCCTCAATCAGAGAATTTGTTTTGCAGATGAGGAGTATGTAGGAGAACAGGAATCTTATTCTGAAGGGAAAATATGAAAGAAACCTGCTGGTTTCTGACAGCTTAATCAGAGATGCAAAGGAAGCATGGAGAACAGTGCTGATGAAGGAAGTCCACTGCTAATGCTGAAAAACCATTTCTATTATGTCATGGGTGAAGAATTTTTATTTCCTACAGAGATGTGTTCTGGAGTCCTGTGTTTCAGCAGTTCTGACAGTGTCTTAGTTAATGCTTGAGATCAAACCAACTCCTTTCTGCTCAGGAATCATACAGACATACACCATCTCCCCTCTCAGCATCAACACCAACAAAAAAACCTTTCTGTCAATGTTTAGATTGGCTGAGAGCATCTGGTCAGTAACACAGATGAAAAGAAGAAAGTACAGCCAGATATTAAATATCTCCTTGAGAAAAAAACACATCAAAGCTAAGCACCTTGGGAAAAATACTGCCAAATCCTCCTTCCCGCACAATGCTGGGAGAAAAATCTAGCAAAACATGATGGGTGATGAATTCATGACAGTTTCTTTGTTTTGCTAATTCAGAAAAATGTGCTTTAAAAGCAGTCCAATGTAGTTACATATTCCTAACCCTCTAGATAGTTTGATTATAAGTGTTTCATCATAATTGATGGGTGTAGTTTTTCTGGATTTAAGTAAGGCTTTTGATACTGTCCCTCACAGCATCTTCCTGCCAAGCTGTTCAGCTGTGAAATGAGCAAGTACATGGTGCTTTGGATGAAAAACTGGCTGAAGGGCAGAGCTCAAAGGGTTGTAGTGAATGGAGCTTCATCTGGCTGGTGATCGGTCACCAGCAGTGTTCCTCAGGGCTCAGTTCTAGAGACAGTTCTGTTCAATATATTTATCAACAATTTGGATGCCGGAGCTGAACGCACCATTAGGAAGTTTGCTGATGACACCAAACTAGGAAGTGCTGTTGACTCTCTTGAGAGACAAAAGGCCTTGCAGAGGAATCTAGATAGATTGCAGCATTGGACAATCATCAGTGGCATGAAATTTAACATGTCCAAATGCTGGATTCTGCACCTGGGATGGAGTAATGCTGGACACAAGTACAAACTGGGAGAGGAGTGGCTGGAGAGCAGCCCTGCAGAAAGAGATCTGTGGGTGCTGGTGGCAGCAGCGCAATGTGACTCAGCAGTGTTTCCTCCTACAAGAGATGCTCCAGTCCCCTAATCATCTTGGTTGCCCTCTGCTGGACTCTCTCCAGTAG
>VXBL01005522.1:235212-279910 GCA_013400195.1 Aramus guarauna
GTCCAGCTCTGGGGGCCCCAGTACAAGACAGACATGGAGCTGCTGGAGCGAGTGCAGAGGAGGGACATGAAGATGATCAGAGGGCTGGAGCACCTCTCCTATGAGGACAGGCTGAGAGAGTTAGGGTTGTTCAGCCCAGAGAAGGAGAGAAGGCTCTGGGGAGATCTAATTGTGGCCTTCCAGTACCTGAAGGGGCCTACAGGAAAGCTGGAGAGGGACTGTTTATCAGGGAGTGTGGTAATAGGACAAAGGGTAATAGATTTAAGCTAAAGGAGGGTAGATTTAGATGAGATGTTAGGAAGAAATTCTTTACTGTGAGGGTGGTGACGCACTGGAACAGGTTGCCCAGAGACACTGTGGAGGGCCCATCCCTGGAAGTGTTCAAGGCCAGGTTGGATGGGGCTTTGGGCAACCTGGTCTAGTGGAGGGTGTCCCTGCCCATGGCAGGGGGGTTGGAACTAGATGACCTTTCTGGTCCCTTCCAACCCAAATAGTTCTATGATCCTGTAAATTTTAAGCTGAAATAGTTCTGACATTTCTGGAAATATGTACAGGAGGATAAAAAAATTCTTTCTTGTTTTTGAGAAGACCTGCATGCTTTGTAGAAAAATTTTTCTAATGTGGCAGGGAGATTGCTCTTTTGTCAGCTGGTGCTTTCTGTAGCCTACAGAAATGTACCTTCATCTGGCCAGGTTGGAACTTTTGGAAAAGCTTGATTTGTACATGCTCAGGAAAAGGTTTTTCAGAGCCCAGAGCTAAATTTAGCCTAGAGATCTCACTTGCAGTGAGGGTGCTGCATCTTCTCTCACTCCTCTCTAGCTGCCCTGTGCACCAGTACCAGGCCCACAGAACAGCAGAGGATGAGTGTTTTTCTGTACTTGTTCCCACTTCCCTCTGGAAGAGGGCCTCTTCCAGATTAGATACTAGAAGAGGTGGTAGACTGGTGCAGGGAGAGCAGTAGTCACCACTATTGGAGAAAGGGAGAGTGTCAGAACAAAGCAGCATAAAGAGTTTGTTATAGGACCCCAGGTAGAAAACGCTTCCTGCCAGAACTTGGAGTTGAATGTGGAATTCCAGTCAGTATCTTCCTCCACGGCCAGAAAACAGCTTTGAAATCTGCTGGCAAAATATGTTTCATATTTTCCTTCACTGGCTTATCCAGTTGAAGGTTAGCAATTCACATGCATAAGCAAGTGCTCTTTTAGCCCAAAATGAGAATTGGTATGGTCTGGATTTTCTATTTTTTGCAGTAAAAGAGCAAAGTTAATAACATTAAAAGAAATTTAACACTCTGAAGTTAAGCACTCCAGATTTGTGATGTTCAGTCATTCCTCCCCTTGCCTTATTTCCATATGAGTCCTCCAGATTCTACAACAAATAATTCAGGGTTTCTGGAGACAGCAGCCTTATTTACTGCATAGCTTTCTTAGTCTCCCAGACTGTCTGTCCTCCACCCAGAATTTTGCAGAGGCTGTTTGGAAAAATAGGATGTACTTACATACTTAAAACCAGCAGGATAGCATATGCATAAAGGGGCCAAGTTTCAACAACCTTAGTATTCTTAGCTCCTGAGTGAAGTTTTTAGACTGCAGAGTGTTTGATTTTGCATAGTTTAATATAGATTCAGAGAGGAAGAAGAGATTGTAAGATTAACTGAAGAAAACCAAAACAGTGATACAGGATAAATCTTACCCTGTTTGAAGAAAATAAACCAGGTATCAGCTGGGGGAACGGTGAGATTTAAACAGATTTCTGCCTTTGAATGTTCATTCAATTTCCTGTAAGTTCTGTTTTGTTTCCTTTTCCCCCTGGTTATAATTCATGAAGGCCTGAAAGGTGAGATGCAATTTTACAGAAAGGTAAGAACCTCATTGTTTTGTAAGTACTTAAGTTTGGAAAATGGCCAGTGCAAAAAGTGTGCATCTGTTTCAAATGACAACAAGGCATTTGGCACTGGCCAATTCCTGGAGGACTGGGGCTACAGTCTTTGCAGACACAACTCCATTGACTCCCCTGAATAAGGCAAACACACTCCCAACTCTTTCTACTTTCTTTCCTTTCAAAATGGAATTTGCCATGGCTCTGTCTCTGGTCCTGTGAGGCTGGAACACATACTGGTTCAAAGCCCAAGAATTGCAGGTGTAGAGTATTATACAAAACTGTACAGGATTAAACACTGACAGCAGTTCTCTGTAAGCAGCAGTTACATTTCTTAATTTTATGGTCATCACTTGAATTGGGTAAACATATCTATGACTGTGTTCTATGTAGCCTTTTAACAAAGGGAACTATTTTCTGGCCTTTAAAACATTCTCTGTTTCCCATTCCTAAACACTGGCCAGATTCAATGAGAGTATCTTTGGAAACATTTAATCTATTCAGCAATTAGGCTTTGTTATTAGTGAATGACTAAATTTACATGCCCACCAGTATTCTTTTTAACACTAATAGCCTGAATTAGAGAGAGTCTGAAGTTCTGCAATGTGAAACTCATGGTTTAGTGTCCCCCTTCTAAAGAAAAGGGCCCCATGGCCTCTTCTTCGTTGTGTGCTTTTCTGTCTGTCTTAGGTTCCTCTGAGGCAGAATTAACACTGCATGTTAGGCAGGTGACATTTGTTTGAAAACAGAGTCCTTTTGGGAAAATTCCCCTTTTTTGCACAGGATGTACAGAGAGTGCGGAAGTGGCTGGAGATCAGTCTGGTTTGCTTCATTGTTTATCACAAATTGTTAATTCTTTTTTGGATGACTTTGCCTAAGTGTTAATGTTTGCTTTGAAAATTTAGTGAGCTTCTGTGAGGATAAAGGGCAATAGTCCATATGTTCTGCTTTGGTGTTTTCAAAAGAATGTGACTAGTTATATATCAGGCTAGGTTCACTCATGAGACTGTCTCAGGGTACCTGTTGCATTTCCTTGTGGTAGTCTGGACCTTCTCTGCTCTGGATTTGTGTGATACTATTGTAAAGGCAGGTGGTGTCACTGTCATACACCCTTTCTGAGGTCTCTTCTGGGACAGGAGAAGTAACCTTGGAGGTGCACTGTGGAAACATTGATGTAGTGCAATTTGGATCACAATTTTTGAAGTCAGAGGCCTTTTATTTTAGCGAAGGTAGAAATGGCTTTAAAATATCTAAAGGGGAATGGAGACAAGATTTCTTTTCTGAAGAATGCATGAAGGCATGCAGTTGTCTTCAGAGGGTTATAGGCTTTCTGAGAAAGAGCAATATTTCAGGTTTGTGTTTGTCTTGGCTGGTTGGGGTAAGGAAGGAGCTTGATGCCTAAAAGGGGAAAAGGAAGGAGTATTCAACAGGAGCTCAGCTGAAGGATGTGGTAAGGCAAGAGGATAAAGGAGGTCACGTAGAGGAGATGCAATGAAGAACAGATTTTTTTTTCTGTGTGACAAATTAATACGCTCTTACACTCACTGGGATCCCACCACCTCCTTTCCACTTGCCAGAACTTGTGTGTGGGCTCTTTCAATTCTGTCAGTTGCCATACTTCATTAATGACCCTTAAGGGGCTAACATTAACACCTGCTTGTGGTTATTTCCTGTCACTGTTTACTCTCCCAGATGGTACAAATACAATATGCCCAGTGTGTTAGGCATTTGTCAGTAATACACTCTTTGCCAGCTAAATGCCATTCATGTTAAATTTGGCAGTCATTTCACAGCCTGAAGAATCTGTCCTTTAAGTCAAAAGCAGAAACTGCAGACAAATCTTAGATTCTGAAAATAAATAGGAAAGAAATATCCCAATTGTTTGTCTTTTGTCTTGTAGTTTATTTTCTTGTACCAAAAAGGTAGAACTGAGAAGCAGCAGCAACTTAAAATCTAAATGAGTGCCGAAGACTGGGACAGGTGGCTCCAGTGCTGTTGGATAGGGTGTACTCATGTGAACCTCATTATCTAATGACCAGAAGAAGATGTGTGACTTTGTTCTGATGACTGAAAGCTACAGATACTGGAAGACTTTGCTGCAGAGAAGAATGTGGTCTCCAGGTCTTGAATTAACTCTTGCTCTTGCCTTGGGAAGATATTTAAAGAAGTAACCGGAAGGCTGTTAAACAGTGTTTCTGGAGTGCTCTGAGAAGTCATCCAATACTGGCTGAAATGTTTTGTGTGTGTGCCATGCAGGACTTGATTTCCAGCTCTCCCAGAGCAGGGAACGTGTTTTCTTCTAGGACTGTAATGTACCATGTCCATTTCTAGTTCTAGGGAAATGTTTTATTTTGATAGTAATAGGAAAAACACCATATTAATGCCAACTATCTTGGCTTTGTCAAGAGAGAAAAAAGTT
The DNA here is from genome assembly GCA_013400195.1 of Aramus guarauna. NCBI lineage: Eukaryota > Metazoa > Chordata > Aves > Gruiformes > Aramidae > Aramus > Aramus guarauna. Next base: position 239,510 of record VXBL01005522.1, read on the forward strand.
ATTGACATACGCATTTGGGAATTTCTAGCCCAACAGGCAAAAATCTGAAAGATGAGTAAGTGAATACTTCTGTTAACCCATAGACCAGTTGTTCACTAAAATCATTACTATATAAATTGCTACATTCTTCACAGGAAAGGTCAAATAGGGTGTTCATGCCAACATGCATTCTTCCAGGTCACACTGAATCCCTGACAGCTGTGCCTTGATGACAGAGATGATGGTAAAGCAATTATCTCTTGATTCCACACAGGCAAATATCCAAAGCTGATTATTTTACTAGACCAAGCAAAGCAAAGACATCATGGAGTTGTGATTGCAGCCAGTTATTATTGAGGTCCTTAACGTGTTCCATGTCTGTCTGTCGCACATGTGTATAAATGTTAAAGTCAATTAAGAATGCAAGCCAGTTTTTAGCTAAATAATGAGGACTATTTAAGATACAGATTTTGAGTACTGTTTCTTCACTCATAAGATCTTGTACATCTGAGCGTATATAATCACGCATCAGGTCCTCCCAGGGTGATGGATAATTTGTCAGTTATTACATCAAACCTGGACACTAGGTTTGTGTCAGTAAAAAAGGTTCTGAGAAAGGAGATAAAGAGCAAGGCAAAAGCTGCAGCTGGAGAAAAGCCACTGAGTAGTGGGCAACTGGAGGATCCATGGCAGATCGTCTTCCCCCAGGCTATCAGAGCAGAGAAGGTTTTTAATAGAGGGAATCCATATCACAAATAGGTGATAGGTCCATTTTACATTGCAGCGCTGCACAAACATCATCCCCAACATGCAGAGAAGTGTAGCTTATAGGTAAGAGGTACAACTGAGCAACCATTGCTTTTGTTCTCCTTGTCATTTTGGACTCTCATCTCTTTGAAGAAATCTTTAGGCTTTTGTGGGATGTGGCTGCAGTAGTAGGTTATAGAACAAATGTACTTATGATTAAATATTGTTCTGTAGGTCTTACCAATCTTGATATCAAAAACTTTTATCAGTTTGTATGAAAAGCAAGCCTGTTCTTTTCTCTCTTGTTTTTTGTTTTGGGTTTTTTTTTTTTTTTTTGGTTGTATGTGGTGCCAGAGTCCTGTGTTGCAACACTCTAGTGGCCATGTGCAAACTGGCCACATAGAAACCAGTCAATTAAAGAACTGCTTAAGAAGATGAAAGGAGTTGGAAAGACAGAGAGACAGAAAGAGTCAGGGTGTCTGGCTTCAGTGGTAATGATTGTGATCTGAAGCTTCTTTTGTTCCCTGCAGTTTGATGCCCATTCATTGAGGTTGGTATGATAAAAGAGATTATCTCTAAATTCAGATAATTTTTGCATTCTGTTCTACAGTGTACTGCTACACTCACCACTGATACCATTGCCCAACTGAATGGGCAGCAAAGGACAGTGAGGTGATATAAACACCCATAGGACATGCTTTGGATTTTGGAAATGCCAGGCAGCTGACTCAAGAATTGACTTTTTTGAATCTAGACAGCCAATAAAGATTGGTTTATTTTGGAAGTGGCCTCCTGCTTCACTCTAACTCCCTAATGATTACTGAGGTTTAATTTCTGATATCAGAGGAGGTTTGTGTTTCTGGTTGTGTGGAAAAGAGCGAGACTGTGGGTTTTGAGGTCCAGGCTCAGATTCAAAGGGGTCAGAATGGCTCCCTCTATGTGAGGAAGCTAAGGTTTCTGACATTGCTGGAGAAGGCCGTGTAGTCCAGATCAAGCCTCCTTCAGCAGAAATGTTTGACAACAACTATTAGAATATATTTAAAGCTCTGAAAACCTTGTTCAGCATGGGACTTAAAAACTGGAATCCTCCAGCAATGGCTGGGCCACAGATTTTTTCAAGAGTTCAAGAATAGTTCCTCTTGTACTGGCAGCCCTGCAAACTTGAGCAGAATGCTGGAGAGCCTGTTGTGTTCTTTCTGCCTCCTTTATCACTGTCAGTCACAAAAAACTAAGTAATTGGGAATTAGATGACAATTTCGGTGCTGATAAATATTGAGAAAGAATGGAATCTATCTGGTTCCTCACAACTGTGATGCGGTGGCTGTGATGACAGGACTAAGTATGTGTGTGTGTATGTGTATTCACAAACCACCAGGGCAAAGATGCTACTTGTAAAGTTCAGGCAGAAGTATATGCATTTCTAAGAGTAATTTCTCTCTTTTCAACTTGGATTAGCATTTAGAAGTGCTTGCACAAATCACCTTTATAGGTCTTCTTGATCCATCTATTCTCTATCTCAAACAAATCTCTTACCTGACTATTTTCAAAGTAACCCAAATCTCATAGAGGCACAGAGCATGAGCTGGAAAAGATGGGACCGCGTTTGCTATTCATTCTCTTGAGGAATATCTGTAGGGAGCTATGGAAACTGTATAGAATTCCAAATCTTTCCCTACAAGTTGACTAACAAATGATAAATGAGACATCCTCATGTCATTAGTGGAGAGTGCTCTCTGTGTCTCTCAGGCATGCCATTGCCAATGTGTGCTCAGGGCAGTCTGCGTGATAGTTGTTAGTATTAGGAAGAGAGCTGATAGCACTGTTTGTAGTCCTGGGCAGATGGAGCATCCTAAATGATGCTTTACTTCAGTCCAGGCACTATTCAGACTGGACACTTTTTTGTGAGCTCAGTGCAGGAACATTTTTTTCAATATGGAACTAGGATTTTCCAGATGTCAAAGCCCATTTGCACAAGTTAGAATCCTTTTTAGTTTTAATCACTGCTACTTTCTGCTTTCTTGCTCCATATAAAACAATTCTCATCAGCAGCAAATGGGATCACTTTGAATATGCTGTTATTTCTAGTTTTAATGATGTCTTTGTACTTTTATTGATGTGGATAATACATTCAGCATGATTCTGTGCCACAGATTATCATCCAAACAGATTTCCCTCTGGAGAGTCTTTGGCTTGGCTATAACACCAGACATTTTTTCTTTAAAGTATTAAGAAGATTTGTTAAAGACAAGGTTTGAAGGGAGAGAGAAGTTCCCGAATTTTCAGTGCAGGGAGTCCACTAAAGTGTCTGGAGCAGGTTTCTCTTATTTACTGATGAAAGTGGACAAGAATTGCCATTCTGTCTGATTCCAAAAGGACTTGCATTACTGTTCCTGAGCCACAGGCTGTCTATAGCCTATATGCACTTTTGCGTTCATGTATACCTGCCGTTATCAAATTGCACTGCCCCAAGAGCAGCCTAGACAGACTATAGCTGTGTCTACGCTATGAAATTCATGTGGAACATTCCCAGCTACCAAGGTGTTGCTTGTGGTCAGAGAGTGTTAGAGCTTTCCTTGTCATGGATTTGGCCCACTCCAACTAGTGTTGTCCCCAAGCTGTTCCTGGACACAGCTTGGCAGCTCAAAAGGCTCCAGGGACCATTTCCAACAGACCGGTCATAGGTGCTTGACTGTCACAGAAGTGGGCTGTTCCATTCCCATTCGCTGCCTGGGAATGCCACTGGGCATGCATGATTTAGCCAAGAGCGATACATCCACAGTCAGGCTCAATGCAACTAAGTGCCACAGTGTACTCTACAAGCAGTGCTGGCTGAGGTATCTGAAAGTTGACCTTTTTTCCGCTTCATCTCCCACCTGTATGTGAAGAGGTAACAGACTCATGAGTGCTGTTTTTTGCAGTCTTAACTTTATCTGCCATGATAGGTCCCTCATACTCCTTTTTCCTTTGTTCAAATGCACAAACCAGGATAAGACTCCCAAGGAAGATGAGTGGATTTTGCCTAAGCTGGCAGCATTGTCCTGTTGCTTGGCTTGGCTGTTCACATGGGTATTTTTTTCTGTTACTCTGTAAGTAAAGTTTTTCAGCTGGCATGTTGGGTTTTTTCCTTCCTCCCTTGAAAATAAGAGATATGGAAACTGTGCTATGAATTACTCTTCAGTTTCACACAACGGAACTGAATAATTTTTACTATGGTTTTGGTCTTTGTTCTGCTTTTTCTATTAAAACTCAATATTAAACAGCTGTTTGACTTGCATGAGTGGTGCTTCTACTTTACTTCAAGACACTTAACCTGTGTTTACTTATACCTAGGGAAGGAAGAAAGGAAGGCATTCTTTCATGAAATCTGTAGGAGCAGATGTGTACCATTTTTTGATGTCAGACAATTCATAAAAGTTGTGGACTTGCTATAGTAGGGAGGGTTTTGTTGTTACAATGTCCGGTCCCATGGCTTGGTTTTGGGTTATTCAGCATTCTGTGGCTATTAATTTTTTATGGTGGAGCTGGTGCTTTTTTGAGGCATTTCTTCATACAGTGCTTTAGATGTTTTGTCTTGGCTGAAATGTCTCATTCCATGTCAGTATTGTGATTTCCTCTTTCACTGATCTTTTGGCTCCAGTAGCTTTGGGATCATTTTTTTCTCTCTCTCTTTTTAGGTTTCTCTGTCTTTCCTCAAAATTCCGGCTTCATATTTAGTATGCTTTAATATTTCTCTGTTTCATTCCCTCTGTGTGCTGTTCTGTGTTTTTTGTTGGTTTTACTTACTTGCAAAAACTCTAGAAAATGTTTAAGATCTTAGTTGTTTTTTGTCCATTTTGCAGATAGTCTGTAGTGACTCTAAAAGTTATTTTTAAGTTAATACATGCCCTACAAAACCAGCCATTTTAAACACATTCATTTCCCTTTAGATGGAGAATCTGTCACTGGCTATTTGTATTCTTCAGTTTACTTTATATTTGTATTCATAAACTCACAATTTTTGTTTAAAGTTCAGTTGTTCATCCTGCAAGACATGCCAGAAGTATTTAATCTCTTATCACAAGAGCTATGTGAAGTTAGTTTGTATGTTTTATTGAAAATATAAGTTCTTATTTTTTTGTGTGTTGCAGTAGGGAGTAAGCTAAATGATAGACAAATGATACACAGTTCATAGGACAAGGTCACCTTTTGTGTTGCTTCTGAACTGATAATCCATCATAGGTAGTATTTAGTTATTTCTCTGCAAAGCCCCTGTAGTGGCTCCGCTGTCTGAAATGCAGACTTGGGAGTACTGTGTTCCTGATGAAAGTGATTTTGGACCCAATTTGACCTGTTTGGACTGTTTAATGGTGATGGGGGTGTATTAACTGCAAAAATACATACAGTGTGTTCTATGAAGAGTCTTTTCCACATGACCTGCTCATCTATAAATAAGAAGATTAAATAAAGTACAGGGAAGTGAATCTTTGAGATCTGTAGGATTAGGAGAAGATTGGCCATTAACTTCAAAGAGAACTAACTGCTTTTGAATGTCTTGCTTTGGCCATTATTTTTGTGAATGTTTGCATAGTTGGACAATGGTCAATATGCTACAAATCTGACAGCAGAGATTGACCCAAATTCTCTGCCTTTATGAGGGGAGGTTCACAGCTTTCAATTTGCTTTATCAGCAGAGAGGCTAGGTTCTGTTCTCTGAACTAAGGGTATCAAGATTTGGAAAAACTTGTGAAATGTATGTAATTTTCCAGAAGATGTTTTAGAAAGATACATGGGAAACCATTCTAAACTATTAAGAAAAATGATGATTCAGAGATGTCTATTTGTTGTGGCTTAACCCAGAACTATTTGAGACACCACAGCTCCAGTGAGTAGGTTTTGTGCAAAGTTTTGTACTGTTTAGTGGCTGATGACTCTGCTTGGCTTGTGTTTTACTTCATTTTTAACCTCTGCACAGCACTGGCAAAGGGAACGATTATCCTGCATTAATCGTTCCCTGACAGCAGAAAGGCAATCTGGACATTTGGAAGTGACACAATAGATTTTTGACCCTCACAGCAAAGGTCCCGGGGACTTTAAAGGGACCATGGCCATGCAGGTGAGTCCACTCCTATACTGCAGGGCAGCATCTTGATGTGGACTCAATACCTACAGCACCCAAGATGACTGTCATTGTGCTGTAACTGTCAGTGTCTGCTCTATGATCTCTCTGAGGCCAGGGCTTGGGTAGTGAAAGTTCTTCCTCCTGCTCTGGCCCTTTTTACCTGGTACAGGTGGTATATCATTATTGCTTCTCCCTGTTCATTCCACAGAACCTGTCCACGTGACAGTGAAATACTGCCTTCTGGAGCACAAGGAAGACTCCAGATGAGTAGAAAAATCTTCTCTTCCTGTACGAGGCCTGAAAAGAACCTAGCACTGAGGCCATGCTCCAGAATGGGGATTAACACTCAGTTTGCTGCAGGCTGCTCAGTACTTCATTGGTGTGACTTGGTGTCAGCAAGGGACCCTGCTCATGACACAGCAACTTCATGTGTGCAGAGGCTTAGCAGCCTCGTGTTTGTCCAGCAAAGCCACTGGAGGGCTCTGGAGAGAGGAGCTTTGCTCAGCACACAGGCAGCTCCTGCTGCGTCAGGGAGGACAGGAAGCTCTGCCCCAGAAGATGGAATGTTTCATCTGCTTGGCTGTCTCTGTTCCCTGAGGTATCACACCTGACACTTACCTCTCTCATACCTTATTTGCAGGTTACACTGTTACTGTAGGCTAGAGTCAGCAGACTTAATTTTCATGTGATGTTTACATACTCTTCTTATCACCTTAGGTATTCCTTCACTTCCTTATCTTGGATGTGCTAGGTACGTGAAGGTATCTCAGCTCCCTTCTGCTTCCCTCCTCCTGCCTTGCTTTGTTGGTAGCAGCAGCTGTAATTTCTACATTTTCTTTCCATAAGAAACTCTTCTCATTTAATTTCTTCTTTTTCTGTCCAGTTGTACAGGTTTCTTCTTGCCTGGAAAGTTGTTGCTAAAATCTCACTTGTCTGTGCAAGTAGTGTGGGTCTTGGACGATATATCCATCCCCAATGTATGTATAATTTACATTTACATCTGACCTNTTGTTGCCATGCATTCCTACTTGTTTAGTTTTAAATGTCTCTTTCACATGGTCAGTATATAACCCAATTTAATGACTTTCACTGTTGGGAAAGGTATGGATTTTTTTCCTGGTAAGAAGCTTGACTTTTCCTCTCTCACTTCTCTTTACCTATTTTTGCATTCTCTAAAATGAGGTTTCTACTATGCACTTAAACTCTTCCAGTGTTTTTGTAGGTGGCTTTATGTCCTGCTGTCCTTGTCATCTCTTAGCCAAGATACTCATTCTTTTAGTGCTTCCTTATATGTCAATCATTTAATCCCAGATCCTTGGTGTAGTCTTTCATGATGTCCCTGTAAGTTGTAAATTATTTCTGGTGTGTGGACAGACTACTGCACTGGAGATATGAACCAGCCCCTCAACTTCTCTAGGTAGTATCATTAGACTGAAAGGCCAGTGTCAATTTAAAAGCTATGCAGATAGGGCCGTATGTTTTCAGTATCTGAAAATTAGAGGCCTGAGCCTATATTCATTTTATGTCAAAATTTCCCTGATTTCATTTGGATTGTTATGTCTGTAAAGAAGGCTCAATTTTTTTTTAGTGTTGGATGTTATATATGTTACAGGGTCAGAAGACACTGCTCTGATCCTTCTCAAAATCTCCTCATTTATGATATCCAAGGATCACACTTGTTGACCACAGCATTGAATTGGAAAGCCACATAGACTTGATTAGCCATCGGGAGCTCAAATCTTTTTCAGCTGCTGCTTCTAGAGTAGACTCCCCCTCCTCTCAGTATAGTCTTTGCCTTATTTTATTCCTAGATGGATGTGCCTACAGCTGGCTATCTTGAATTAAATATTGTCTTTTCCGTGTTTCTTCCTAAGTGATCCAAATTCAGTGGCAACCTGATCTTGTTTTATGTTAGCCCAAATTTAATTTCAGTACCATATTTTACTGCTAGGCTTCTTTATATTTTTTCCCCAATAATGTTAATAGTTTGTGCAAAAACTTATTGCAAAAACATCACTTCCAATTACTCTGACACTTTATTACATGCTTCCTAGTTTGGCTGTTCCTTGATAAATGTAAAAATTTGGCATCAGCTTTGCTGCCAGCAGTGTAGTACATCCCCGGAGGCTGGCAGGCACCAGTGCCTCCCTTTTGTATGTCATCGGATACCAGGAATCACCAGCCCCATGCAATGTAGGTGCTGCCTCCCACCACTGAACCACCCTACTGTCTCCCAGCCCAGCATCTAATGACATTTCTCTGTCTACCCAGGACACTTGTCAGCTCTCTCACAGCATTTTGGTTTTGTCCAGTCCTCTGGAATTTCCATCATATTCTAAAACATCTCATTACATGAGCATGAACAGTTCATCCAAACAGTTTTGGAAACTTTTTACAGTTTTTGGATGCAAGTTTTCCATACCCGCCATAGGTTTGTTTTCATAGCTGTTGAACCTCCCATAGATTTTTTTTTTTTTTTTTTTTTTTGGTGAAATAGAAAGTATTTCCTTGTGACAGGAGAGAAATTTGTCTCTGGCTTTTTCTCAGGTATAAGATGAAGTTCTACTGCATATTTCTAGGTTTTGTATGTTACTAACAATAATTGAATTTTTGTCTGGGTCTGGAATGCTTCTGTTACTGGGATTCCTTTCACTCTTAGCACTCTTAGAAATCTCCTTGCTGTCTTGAACTCTCCATGCCATTGATTTATTTTATGTCCTTTTGTCATGCTAGGAAATTTCTGTAAGTCTGGCTTGTAACTTAGTTTCCTACCTATCAACTTCCTTTTTATTTACAGTAGAATTTGTGCACTTTATTTTGAACATTAAGAAGGAATAAATTTTTTGAGGTAAAATTCTTTAATACTGTTTTTCTTAACCTTTGAACTCAAGGTTTCCTTCTCTGTCAGCTTCCTCTGCCCATGAGGAACAATTCTGACAAGAGGTATTTGGGAGGAGTGAGCTTATTAGTCTGTGGCACCACATAATCTTTTTTTTTTTCTCCCCTTCCTTTCCTTTCCTTTCGTTTCCTTCCAGTTCTCTGCTATTCCTGGTACACTTGAACATCAGATAACAAACAGACCACTAAGTGGGATCACTCCTGGTTTTGTGAGGGGTTTTTTATTTTTTTTCTTTCTGTTTTTTTCCCTTGTTTGAGGTTCATTATTTCTCCTAACTTGTTTTGAGCATAAGCATCAGTCAGGAGACAGGCGCAGCAGGAAGTAGGAGTTGTGCCATAGGGATTATGCTCCAGGGGACGCTGCATGCTGTTTTCTGATATGATTAATCAGGTGAAATGCACAGAGCTTTGTAGTCTGAAGAAATCCATTTTGAAAGGGAGTTGGTTTGATTACGACTGAGTTAATAAGGTGAGGATTTTGCCCTTCCCCACAGGCAGAGATTTCAACAATTAAAGGACAAGGGGGAAATATGTCTAAGTAATACTAAGACGTGAAAGTGGGAAAGGTAGGCAGGCTCAGCAGTCAGACTTCGATTTGTATGCTGCAGATCTGCGGGTGGAATGCAGCAGGGCTCTTGTGGCCTAAGGTAAATGCAGCCTGTGAATGGCCCTGGGCAGAGCTCTGGGGTCAGAGGACTTGGCTTTTGGAGGGCAGTGGCATCGCCCCCAAGCCCTGCCATACCCAGAAACCTGCTGGGACAATGTGGCCATGGGGAGCCATCAGTCCTCCTCCTTACGTGAAGGCCCTAGTATAGGGTTTCGGTTGGTTGTTTTTTCAGAGGTGAAGAGAATGAAAAAACCCAAACAGTGGCACTGTCATGGCATGAGGTCCACAAAACCCATTCCATGGCAGCAGTGCCCCCTGCCATTGTGGATTAGGATTTCATTTAGAGGATCTTCATATAGTTGGGCAATATAGTCTAGTGGCACTTTGCAGGGCTGAAGTAATTACAAGGAGAAATCAAAATATTGGAAAGCCCTTTTGGGAAATACGGCCTCAAGAGGCCCTGTGGGAGATAGCCAACATGCCTGGCCCTAGTCGTCTTTCTGGTTTGCTGATCTTGGAGGGGTCTCTATGTAAGAAGAGCCCATGCTGGGGTCAGGATACGCTGTGATTTACCTGGGAAGTGCCCCTGGTTGCTTTCATTCTGAGTGCCACTGATCAGCAGAGTAGGCTATCCTGGGAGCCATCCACCAGAAAGGTTTGTTATTAAACACAAGTTAATTGCTTCTTTATTTGAAGAACTGGAATAGGGGCACTTCCAAGAGTCAGGAACAGCTCAACAAGAAGGATTATTAGTGTCCTATCCTTATTTGTTTTGGCATATGCAGAAGTAAAGAATAAAAATTCTTGGATGTGGGCCAGCTTAATTTTAGGTCAGGGAAAGCTATATATTCTTCCAACCTGGCTATTTTAATTGTATTATGAAAATATCCCTGCAGGTTCGGCCATATTATGATCAGACCAACTTTAATGTAAAATATTGCATCCATTTAAGGGTTTTTTTTAAAGGGAGAAATATGGAAATGAACAGCTCTGCTTTCTTTAGCTCTCTAAAGTACAAAACCATTTTTATTTTAAATTTGTAAAAAGAATTCTCTCACATGAGATCCTCTCTGCCAAACCAGGCACCTCGGCACAAAGACATAAACCTTTCCAAATGCTTATAGGTAGCTTGAAATGAGATCATGTGGGTACCATATATTTTATTATAAAATATTGTAGGAAGAACACTGATGGGAAAGAAAAAATCATCTGTTTTGAGAGGAAATGCCTTTACATATACACTGACAGGAGTAGAAGGGGCCAATGTGAAAATACAAATTATTGATAGGTTTTAATAAATATTTACTACTTGTATTTTAGCAGGACTGTACAAATACAAACCAGTTCCTTTGCCACCTGCAAAGAAATTGTCTGGTTTTATTTTTAATACCTATGGGTAGGTAGTACAGGAAATTTTTACTACTTATGTGAATCCTAATACATGGAAAAATTTTCATTGCTGTATTCATTTGGAAACTCTGTAATTGTGCTGGGAAAAAAAAAAAAAAGAAATACTGGGCTGACTGAGGTAGTACTCATATAATTATTTCTAACATGCCTAAAACATTTTGGATTCTTATTCTTAAAGAAATCACTGAGCTTGCTGGGTTCTGTTTGGTTTTCTTGAGGTTTTGTTTGTTTATTAATAGGGGACTGGGAGGTGTGTTGGGTATAAACTATTAATGCAAGTAGCTTTTCAGCAAACTTTTCCGTAAGTTTGACAAAAAGAGTTCATGGGTCTATAGTGGTATGATTTTCAAAAGATTTGGTTCTGTTTAGTGATCAATGTGGAACAGTTGATCCTTTCTTACTTTTGTCTTTTAAAATTCTCATAGATAAGAGAGTAACAGTAAATCACAGTATCCATTGAGTGCAAAGAGAAGTTCTGTGTCAGATTTATACATCTACTCCCAGACTTCCTGTGCAAAGAGGATCTTGGCTCTCAGTGATACTTGCAAAAGATGTCCTACAGTAAAGCAGCTATCAGTACACTAGAAAGTGAGAAATCTCAGTTGGTATCAGGTAATGTTCCAGCAATACAGACTGAAAAGCTGCTGAATCTGCTCCCTCCATAGCACATTACTGGAGAACACATTACTCAATGCAGTCTCCACTGACCATGTAGTACTGCTGAAAAAAAACCCTCACTTTTTTTTTTTTGTGTGAGAGAGGTCCAATGCATGTGTGCAGCTATGAGCATGAAACTATGTCTGCAAAACCAATGGAGACATCTGTACTGTTGGGTCCAGCAGAGCCTGGATCTGGTTTTCGGTGGCTGTTGGTGTCAGCTAAAGGTGTGCGCACAAGGAACACAATTGTTCCTACAGGATTGGTTGCATGGTTTGTTTCAAGTGCACATCACAAATGGCTCCGAGGCAAACAAGAGGTCAATGGTAAAGCAAGTAATACATCGATATACTAATATCAAGACCAATGTAAGTGTTCCCAAGTCTCAACGACTACATTTGTGCTTGTTTGACATTGATAGAAGAGACAGTGTACAGTCAGACCAGGGGAGAAGACAGACTTGGACAATTTCATTGGGGAAGTCAATTCATTTTGAGAATTTGTTAGTCATTTGCCCTAAGTCACCCTGAAGGCTTCATGTTTTAAACATTAATCAATACACAGTGGTCTGCAAGTATTCTAGATAGCACTTGGGAGGGAGAATTATCATGCACATTCTGTATAGGAAATAGAAAATAAAATTATTTAAATCAGGTATAAATTATCTTGGGGGTGGCTTCAGTTTTACAGAAATATCATGCCTGGGATTTTGCATTTCATTTTGGTTCATAAGGCAGCTCTGCAGCTAGTGGAGATCAAAAGTATTCCACTGTGATCAGTAGAAGGACCACAGATTTCACCAACTCATGATGTCAAGTTGAACACCTGCTGAGGAGATAGTTCAAGCCATCACTGTTTGAAACAGATATGCATAAATACATTTTCCAAAAGCAGCTTTTATTTGCACAAGCAAGAGATGGGTGTTTTGAGTTCTTACCAATTATAGGCCTAAAGTGTAAAATACTCTGAGTCATAGGTTCTGATTGTGACCTTTCCATTCATAAGAGAAAGACTGAGCTCTCTGAGGACATACTAACATATGGAAACCAATTATTTGCTCTCATTTTAGCTCTACGGGCCATCAAAAAATAAATAACACAACACACTCTGGCTTCAAGGCATGTAAAATAAAACATGTGCCCAGTACTGTATACACAGAGTGAAGAAAATGTTCCAGGAGAAAGGCAGCACTTTAGTATTTGACATTAGTAAATAAACATTGTGGTAACTTTGACCAAGAAAGACTATGATTTTTCCATTCACACATGATGAATATTATTCTTTTATGCCACTGTTTGACTAACACTACACCACGTGTGATACTCCAGGATAATCAGCCAATGAGGCATATTTTAAGTGAGATGAAAGAAAGGCAGCATGGCAGTACAAATACCTGAGCTTCTACGTGAGCTGCGTGCTTCATGCGCAGTGGCTATTTCTGAGGTCCAAGGTCAGCAGCTCTTGCTGTGAGCAGAAGACTCTGCATGCTCAGGGACTTGCAGGCAAAACTGCTGTCTCCTAGGATTGCTACCTGTGTCTGATAGGAGGTCTGGGGCAGGTGGATTGCAGAAAGCTGAAAGGCTGAAAGGAGACTTTCTTCCATTCCTGGAAGCTTCTATCTCATCTGGGCCCCACCTCCATCTGAGTATGGGGAAACTTGGAGGCCCAGGGTGAGATCCCAGAGGGATTTGCCAAGAACTAGGCAGGCCTGCAGTTGGGATGCATCAATAGCCTACATCAGCAGCCATGAACTTATACTTGGGGATTGGAAGTAGGATGGATAACCAGAGGTCCCAGCCACCAGGAAGCTGCAGAAACATGTGTCTGCGTTGCCATGTCACTCTAATAGGCACAAAACTGGGTTGGAGTATCTAGACAAGCTGCTGTCACCCCTATAGCTTCCTTTGATGTTCAGAGAATTAACTGCCCATGGTTCAGAATTTTCTAGCAGCCTTATCATGAAGTACAGTTCTGGTGCTGGGCCAGGGTTGTCTGCTTCTCCCAGGCTCCGTGTTCACTTCTGCAAGGTCTGGCAATGAGGCAATGCGGCTGCTGGCAGCTCCAGTGCCTGAGGAGGAGACATTTGGGGCTTCAACTTTGAATGCCTAGCACTGCTGTTCAGAAGGATCCTGTTCTCCCCCTTGCCTGAAACGAACACGCTTACTTTATTCAGCGAAAATGTCATTGTGTTTTTAATGAAAAAACAATCTTTGCTGACCAAACAGGTTTGCCTGTGTTCTGCTAGCTCTAGTAACACTGCTGTTTGGAAAGCGATCAGCCCTGGAGTTTTAATAATATGTGGAGCTGCAGCTTTGCTTTGCAAACGTATGGGATTGTAATAGTGTCTGCTAAAACTATTCCTGCCAAAACAAACACCAGGAGAGATTTCTTTTCCATGTGCCAAAGTCTCACTTTAGTATTTGCCAGGGAACACGTTTCACTTTTTCTGTCTTTTCTTCTGCCTGTGCCGGACGAATAAAGAAGGCACTGCAAATAGGTAACTGTCAGTCAGCATCTTGGTACTGGAGTACTGCCTGACAAGCTGTGGGCTGCGATCATTTATGCAGTTTTCTTTGTACGTTCGGGAAGGGCTTTACTCGTTTGTTTCAGCACTTTTACAAGAGCTTAGGGCTGAGGCCTGCATTTTTCTGTGGTAAGCTCACAAAGTTGGATTCCCCTTGGACTTGCAAACCTTGGCCATGTTCATATTTTACATGAGCCACTCTGCGCAGCTGATTCTTCTGGTGTTTATTTTTCTTGATTTGAAATAATTCTTACTTCCCTCTGAGGAAACCTTGCCTGTTAATGACTGCTAGCTGTAACATGCCAGCAACTATCCTCAGGTCTTCTCCCGTGGCTCTGTCTCACCTCATCCATCACCCCCAGACATGAGGTCAGAGGTTGCCATGAAGTGGAGGAAAAAAATCATGCTTTTGAGGAATCGAATTGTTTTGCTTAAAAACTTTGTCCTGAGGTTGGCTATTCAGGCCTCTGTGGCTCAAGCAATCTTCTGTCCTGTAGGAACAGAGACTGAAAATTTCCCAGTGGTGAGGTCGTAGCTTTGGACATACTGATACCAAAAGCACATGCCACCATACTGACTGACAATAATTAGGAGATACTCTGTGCAGTTGTGCCATTGCATTTATCCTTGTGTCTTTGGAGATGTGTGTGTGTTACAAATGTCTGTGAAAGTGAGAAGAAAAATCTGGATCCAGATATGTCCCTCACAGTCGCATGGCTTTATCCTCCCAAAGCTGCACCCAGAGTCTGGATCCAGACCAGGAGGAACAGGAGAGAGTCGATTCTTCCCCCCACCAAGACGAGGCAGTAGTTGGGAGTGGTAGTGAGCCAAAGGTAGGTTTCAGTTACAGGTGGATGAAACAGACTTTTCCCTTAAATTGAAGCAGGCTCAGGCTGTTTTGGAGATTCACAAATTGTTAGAAATTACAATAGGCAACATCTAGGATGCCATGAAAAAACTCAGACTTCTGACATGCATGCCAGTGTTGTGGAGCAAAGCATTTCACTTACTTTTGACTAAAGCTGACCTATTTTGCTGGTTTGATGAGGCTAGCTAGCCTTCCTAACTTCTGGGCTATTGTCAGCCACAGGAGGTGTAAAATACCATGAGCATACATAATATTCAGCTGTTTCATTTGTCAGTCATTCCCAGAAAATACTGTCATTCATGCCGATGGGTAAGTATAGCATGGATGTAGGCCATGTTCTCTAATTTTCCTCAGATCCTTTGTCAGGAATAGGAAATTCCCTTAGTTACTTTTCAGTCATAAGTAATATAAAATTCCAGAATGCTTTACTGACTTGCAAACTCAAAGTACCATACTCATTTGACTATGAAAGTTGCAGCCAAAGCATACTTTTGAGCCCACCAGCCCTATGTTTCAAGAAATTTACCTTCAGGAAAACTCCTAGTCTTTCTAGGGGATGAAGCTCAGAAAGAGCATTTTACTTTCATGCAAAACACCAGATTATTCTAAATACCAACTAGCAACCTTTGCCTGAGTAGCAATTGCTCCTAAAGCGATGAATGGTCACTGCATTTCAATTGGACTTGCCAGTGATGACCTTGGTGACTATCCTATATTTGAGAATGTATACACGAGCCTTCTTGAAGAGACTTCTGTGTACTGTCCAAGTCTTCAACAAGAACTCAGATTTACCATCCACTACCTTAATGGAAAAAGACACTTTTGATGCCTATATGGGATAAGAGAAATCCCGCTGTGATATGATATTTAATCTGACTGTGAAGATGAGTTGTCCATTCCCACTTCTGCTGCCTTCTATCTCTTTTTCACCATGTGGTGGTTGAATATAAGGAAAAAAAAAAAAATATTAGGAACAGGCTGCCCAGGGAAGTGGCTGAGTCACCATCCCTGAAGGTATTTAAAAGACATGTAGATGTGGTGCTTAGGGACATGGTTTAGTGCTGGGCTTCACAGTGCTGGGGTAACAGTTGGACTCGATGGTCTTAAGGGTCTTTTCCAATGATTCCATGACTTCACTCTTAAAGTGAAGTGAATTTTTCCTTCTCCATTTTTTTATCATGCAGCTAGACGAAATGCTTCTTCATCACTGCTAAGCTACTGGTGTCCAACATAGGTACTTATTTATATTTAATATTATCTGTTTTCACCTAAATGTTGGAAGACAACCTGAATTAAACTAAGCATTGACATCTAAACATCACCTAAACATCAAACTTTCTACCTCCTGTAGTCTGCTCACACCAAGAGATGCTTTCATTTGTCATAAGTCATGCTGCTTTCTCTGATAGCTCGGTGCTTTATTTATGAAAATCCACATAGTTCAAAAGTGTTAATAGCAAACATGATGTCGATAGCTAGGTGCAACACAACAAACACTTGGAGTTAAGCATGTACTAAAGCTGTCGAACACTCAGCAGATGGTGGCCAAATTCTGGTTCCACTGAAGTTTCTATAACATTCACTAAAATTGACACAAATAAACTTTTTCAGTTTTCAAAGGATTTGAAAGTTCTCTGAAGCTAAAATGCAGGTAACAGAGAACTAGAACTGATAATATTTATACAAGCTGTCAAGGTGAAAGTATTTTTGATTTATTTTTTTAATTGTTTTTAAAATGAGCCAGGCAGTTCTTGTCTTCCTCTGAACTGATAGAGTGGCCTGGAGAAGGTGAAGAAGATCTGTTAGTTTTCCCATAGATGACCAATTGCAGAAACATTTTTAAAAGAAAGAAATTCCTTCAGGATATGAGGTGGAAATTAGAATACATTATTTTTGTTGACCCAAATTACCTCTTTAATTAGTTCTTTAATATGGCTCCTTCTTAGAAGTTTGAAGAAGCTCTGTTAACTGGAAATCTCGTGACTGTATGAGGACAGAGCTGGAGTATTGCCATGGTACTTTGACACATTATCATCCTAGTAAATGATACAAGTGTTGAAATTCAGTGTGGAGTGATGGCTTTTGCAAAACTTTGCCATGTGTTTCAGCCCTCCTGGCAAGCACAGCATTATCTGATGGTATGTTGCTTGGAGAGGAATGGAAGGAGACAAGGGAAAAGAGAATGTGGGCTTTGTATGAGCTATGGTATTTGAACTAAAGCTGTAGCTGAATAAAAACTTCCCTGTAAGTTTACAAACATACAATTAAGACCCTTACTGTTATCTAAATCTTTTTTTCTTGCCTTATAATTTTATGGTAAAAAGCATTACTGTTGTTTTTGGACTTTCATAATAATTCTAGTAGCCACAGAGAGAACCAAATGTTATTTGTTTATTTATTTGTGAAACAAATTGTGCCCCTTTGCAAACTTCACTGTGTAATTTGCACTGGCTTTGCAGTTTACAAGAATGCACACACTGGTTTAAGTACTCCTCTCTCCCTGGAATTAGAAGATGAAGTAGCAGAATTGCCATGCAAAGTGGCTATGATTTTAGTGCAACAGTTGCAGCTCATTATAACTTCCAAAGTTAGAAATACTTTGTCACAACAGAGTCCTGCATTCAAATCTGCAGGCTGTGCCTGTAATGAATAAAACATGGCTGTCAGAATTAAAAGGGATAGAGTTACGGTAACACACTCCTAAGTACTGTTGAGTGTGATTCAATAAAATTATGGATTTCTCCCCATTTATCACTTGTGGTTCATTTTGTTTAACAAATACAGTAGTCAGTTTTTGGTTACACTGGTTGCCTACCCAGAGCAGACAGCCTTTGAAATGTACCCCTCGACATTTTCATTTGGTTTCTGTATGTTTGCATGCTGGTTTTATATGTATTTTCCTGGTTGTACGGTATAGATACCATTCAGCAGCACAGCCACAGTTGCCACTGGACGTCTTCATCATTTCTGCGTACATTTGCATTTGCCTCAGCCAGTGGAAAAATATACTCTGTGCCTCCAAATGATGGTGTTTGGAAGTCTGTCCAGAGCCCTCTACAGTGCCAGGCAAAACTCGAAGCTGACCCTGAAAACTTCCTGAGTTATCAGTTCATATCAGATCAAAACAACCCAGCTTTGCCCTAATTACTTGTTATGTGTGCTCTTTATGAGATTTAAGAAGATATACGGAACTACTTTGTGTTGATCATACCAGTATCATCTCAACTGAGCATGAAGGGGGAAATCTCATCTGGAACGAAATGGTGTCCATTATGACCAGTGAAGTGAAGTTTTTACACCAAAGGAAATCTACCTCACAGTAAGTAGGTTTCTGCCTCATTCTATGGGAAAGTGTGATGGGATGATGGTGTTCCCTTCCAGCTCCTGGTAGAGGGCTGGCTCTGGTCCCTGCGAGGTTCCCAGATAACCTGGGGAGTAAGGCTGCATAGGAGAAAAGACCCTATCTACCCCTCACACCCTGGCTCCCTCACAAACTCAGCTGGGCAATCTGCCTGATTCCTTGCTGCTTGGCTGCATACAAGGGCCTCCAGAGTCCCAACTTCTGGGCCTCTGCATGGATTCCTGTGCCTTGGAAAAGGCTGTGCAAGGAGCCAAAGCCTCTGCCAAAAATCTTCCCTGGGGATTTGGTTTACTGTGAAGGTCTGTGTAGGATGGATGCTGTGATTTTTATGAAAGAGTATTAAACAAGTGAAAAGGAAAGGCGTGAATGCTTGTGTATATTTGCATGTGTGTAGGAAAGAGAGAAAGCATCGGTGTTGGCATCCCTCATTTGAAGTATTGCGTGTCCTGGGTTCAGCTGATGTTCAGCGGTGCTTTCCCATTGACTCAAGCACTAATGCCAGCTGAGGATCTAGCCCAGCTCTCAAACCTTTTGCACGTTCCCACCACCAGTGCACTAAATGACTTTTCTGTAAACCTGGCACAGGCACATGGTGTAGTGGGTGTATGAGCAGTCTGGTTTTCAGTGTGCACAAATGCACACTGCTGGCAACCGCATCACGTGTGGAAAAGGAGGCCAAAAGAGAGAGGCAAAGAGGTTTCTCAGACACCAAGTAGGACTTTCTGGTGTTTTGCCTCCTGCCCTTGTTTAGTTTACACTTGCTGTCAATGAAAGTGCTGACATTACTCTGGGAGGGCTTGTTTCCAGTTGTGCCTGTGCTGATGGATGAGATCGAAGCAGGTCAGTTCAGCTTTATCATGTCCTTCAACGATATCTGTAATGAGGCAGGGAGGAACATGCTGGGAATTCAAGGAGAGGAGGTTTTTATCTCTTTGATGCTTGGTTGGCAATACCACAGGAAAATAAAAAACTGTATAAACAGAAAGCACTTTTAAAGTGGTTATACCACACCTTAATGCTACTTCTGTCTGCTTGTGCTACAGATCTGCAGGAGGCACTTAGAGCATTAAAAAGAAAATGCACAGGAGCACATGTGGAGGGGAGCATTTGTAACATGCTTCATTTTCTATGAAAGCAAATGGTAAGCAGGCAAAACCACTGCTGACAGGATTAAAGACATGCTGGTAGCAGCATCTGAATTATTTTGAAATGCTTGGGGAATTAGGCGTGTAAAATGAAACATGTCATCCCAGGTCATCTTCTCTTTAGGACTGCTTCTCCCTTTCAGACGTATTGTGCTCAGGACAGCCAGCCAGTCCTGCTGTGGCTTTTTGGACTGTCAGTCTGTTTGCTCTCTCTTTTTCTTCTAGGTGCTCATGCCCACTGTGGTTCCCTTTTTTCGACTTATTTCTGAGAACTCTGTGCACTCCTATAGAGGAACAGGCCTGCTCTGAAAACAAAAGTGTGTAGTATTTGTTCTTCAGGGTTACAGACATCATTTTCTGCATTGTGGATGTGGGTGGCATCACTATTTGCACATGCTCTTTGTCACTTTTTTGTATACTTAATTATCCATCCTCCCTTTGTGAATTTACAGGGGAAAGCTCTGTTTTGTCGTTTGTACTATAAAAGAAAAATGGTGTAAGAGTCCCACAAATCCAGTCTGATATATACTAGAAAGGTTTTGTTAGGGTTTTTGTGAGTCCCCTATTTTACATTTTTCTTTTTTATGTACAGGTAGTGCCAATACCACTGAAATAAATGTCAAAGAAAACCATCTGTGCTGTGGTTGATTTTCCTCTCCACCATATCAGTGTGACCATGGATATGTTTTAAAGAAAAATGCTGCAGGATTCAAGGGGAGCATGATAGGGGAAGTAATTTTCAAGGATCTTTTCACTGTAAGCCTGGGCATGTGTACAGAAAATGCTGTGTAATGTAATCACTATATCTTAAAATACACAATAATTAGTAGTTGGAGCAGAGAAAGTAGCTCAAATGCTCTCCAAATCCAAGTGGAGAAAAAGCTAAAAAACACTGTCCTCCATTAGGATTACACTTAGGAAAATGCTTTGCCATGTCTGGCCGACCATGTTCTTAAAATATAGGACACACAACTTCCTACCATTTTCTGTCACACAGGTGGGACCAGCACCTGGCTGTGGGTAACAGTGGAGAAAGGCAGGTAACATAGATGGAAAAAGGAGAACACTGTGAAAGCAACCCATATGTGATTACCTTACTTACTTTTTTCCCCAATTTCTTTCTTCGGGCCACAGCCACTCCTGCAATCTGCTGCTAAGGGACTCAGGTCAGCCACAGCAGGAAATTCCTCCAGGCTTTCCTCCGGCTGTGATTGCTGGTGCCTCCTCATACCCAGAGATCGGTGTTGTGCCCCAGGTCTGTGCCCCCTAGGAAGCGGTATGAATTACACCTAGAAATAAGCGTTGCTGCATGGAAGAAAGCTTTCATGTGGAGCAGCCCTCCATTTGGGAGACATCAGTTGCCAAGTAAGTGTCATCGCGGTTTGTTACTCATTACGTTGGCTCCCCGTGAAATATGAGTCGTATTCAATGTCTCAGTGTTAATCTCCAGGATCCTCAAAGAACTTGGCAGAGCCAGCGAGGCTGTGCCTCCCTCATGGGAGTGATGTCCTGGAACAGCTGCTTTCCCCAGGAAATATGAAGATATCACTTTTGAAGCTGATGGTAGAAGTAAGGGGGAGAGGGGGCCTTTGTGGCTATCAAGATGTCCTGGCTCCCAGGTGGGGAGGTTAGAAAGGCTGGGACCTCACGATGCGTGGTGCAGCATGGACCCCCTGGCTCACCGACGCAGCTCACCATGGGAAGGGGAAAGGGCCTGACAGAGACAGAGGTGAAAGGAAGAGTGGTGCAGAGAATTCAAGAAAAAGGAAGGGAATTTAAATATTTGTGAAAGATGGGTATCTCGTGTACCCAGTTTGGAAGATGAGTATCTGCATTTTATATTACTTCTCTGTATTTTGGTATTTACAAAAGCATTCTTTTTTCAGAAGTGCTAAAAGTTCATAATCGATACAGTGACCTCAAACATTCAGTTTAACATCAGGCACATCCTTTGGAAAAGCTAAATCTTACTCTAATTCTACAGCTCAGTCAGTGTCAGAAAATGCTTTTTGGAGGACTTTATCTCTGGAGGTGTTCAGCTACTCTGGTTCTTTTTCATTAGTAGGTAGATTTAGGGAAGAAATCTTCAAGCTGGTGGACTCAAGGCTCAGCTTTCATTCTTTTTCCTTGTATCCACTGTTCTTCCACTGACAGAAAATACTTGCTTATTGCTATGTGAAGACCTATTACACAAAAAATTGAGCTTTGTCCTATTAGAATTGGAAAGCTGATGCATTGCAGATACTGCAACAAGAAGCCAAGTGTACTACTGAAAAGTTAAACCCTTGTTTTGTGTGCTTCAGCTGAAAAAAAGAACTGAGTGACTTTTATTAATAATATGGATTTAATTATGGATATCAGAATTGAAAAAAAAAGTAATAAAGGAGAAAATGTTGGAGAAAAACCAAATGCACCTAAAAAGTTTTACATCATTAAGATCCCGAGAGAAAAGAAAGACGTGAGATACCATCATGGGGAGAGACACTTGTGGCAAGTGAGGAACAACTATGAAAGCAGAGTACATAAAATATCTCTCAGAGACTAGAAGTAAATGTGTCTCCATGTTAAGTGGGTATTTGAGGTCTTCAAGGCAAGGACAGTCTCTTGCTTGTTTTCGACCAGGAGCGAAAATGATGGGGATCTGATTTCTGGTTTCGAAGTGGGATCTTAAAGACAACCATAATGTAAGTAATAGGTGATATTAATAACCTCTCAATGTGGGCCTGCAGCCCTTGATCATAGGAGAAGCATAGCTGATATCTGAGGAGGTTTGCTGGCCATCTGTGGACAATCTAGACATCTGGTTGTGCTCTAAGAAGATCAAGTAGAAAACCAGGTCCCCTGTTTTGCATTTAGTTACTGTTGAAAAGTTATAACAAGTGCATTTTGATGCAACCTTTGCAAGTGTCATTGGTGATTAGACTATTGCAATACTATTTCAACAATGCAATATAAGGCTACACCTTAGATTTATCTGGAAACTATCAATGCAGAATTTGGCAGCTGCGTTTTGGTTTTGCTTCCAGGATGCATTTCTCAAGGAGCTAATGATATCACTGCTTTGCTGTTCATTCTGCAAGTTGCTGAGTAGATTTTGCCCTTTAAACAGTCTAGGACCATCTCTTTGCCAGCCACCCCTCTTTCCAGTGCTAGAGTGCAATGGCAGAGGTAGGAAGGATTTAGAGGCTCATCTCAAAGTACAGAAGAGGTTAAACTAAGAGTACTTTCCAGTCAGGATGCCAGCCTTGGCCCTCACTCTCAGCTCTGGATTTGGAAAATTGTAATTTATTGAACATGAACATGTGTTCAAAGGCCAGTTGGTTTCTTAGCCTTTTGAAAGAATAGAAAGATTTGCCAGTGGGGCACTCTCAATAAAACTGGTGGATGCTTGAGTAATTCCCAATTCGGGGAGAGTCAACATGGCCATTGTAAAAGGAAGCTTGGCTGTACAAACCTGATAGCGTTCTCAAAAGAAGCTTAGAAGCACGTGAACAAGAGTCATCCCATTGACTGATTATTGTTAGCTTTCCAGGGTTTTTTGATGGACTTTTTCACCAAAAACTTTTAAGGAACCTAACACAAGAGAGAAGATCTTTACATGGATAAATACTTGATAAAGGGTAAGAAATGTAAGATATGAATAAATCACCAATTCTTTGAGCATAGTGAGTTCAGCAGGGGGATTAAATGGCAAGATGTGATGGGACCTTTTATGTTCAGTGAGCAGTGATGTAAGAAAAATTGCTGATGAAACTGAATTACTCAAACCAGCAAAGATGAAGGACATCTGTGAAGAGTTGTAGAAGAATCTGCTGGGTGGCATTCAAGGTAGATAAAAATANTCAGGATTGAGATCATGGGTACACAACAGACGCATGAAAATATCAGCTCAATGCTCAACAGAGGTCAAGGAAGCATATAAAATAGTATCAGTTATTAGGAGGAAAAACAAAAGAGAAAGCATCATTTTGCCATTCACTTAAATCTGTAAGTCTGTCAATTGTTTTAGTTCTTTTATATTGTGAAGGGTGCAGCAGAACTGGAAAAGAGCCAGAGAAGGTGAGGAAGGGTACAGAGCATCTTTCTAATGAGTTGTTGCTAATGATGTTAGAGACACCCCACAAGGTCAGTGGAGTGGGCCTGCCCTGGTGTGCCGGGCTTTTCCCAGGCTCAGCTGAGGCTACGACTGGGGCTAGCTCCTGCCTATTTGTTTTAGACTTGTCCCAGAGCGCTGCTGTGAAAGGCACTGGTTTTTAGTGGATGTGAGGACAAGGCTGTAAAAATAAACAGAAGTAATTTTGTTGAAAGTATGCACTCCGCTACATAGTGGCAAGAATCAACCCTCCTGTAAACAAATCTGGTTTCTTTTTTTCAAAATCTTCTTAAAAGCTAGTTTTCCATGTCACTTCTCAGACGTAATCTCACTTCCATAAACGAATAGCGTGTAAAACCTAGGAAGCGTGTGTGAACCAGATTTTACACTAGACTGCGCCTCTTCCTTACAAACCAGCAAGCTGCAGTTACAGAAGTGAAGTTTCATGTCTCTTCTTGTAGTAGAAGGCAACTCAGTGCAATCACCATATCTGGTGGACAGGAGAGACAGGGGAGGCAGAGCCTTTTTCAAGGTAAAATACCATCAATTATACTGCCAACATCTAAGGTCCCAGATGCAGAGGAAATGAATTTCCCACTCCTCCCTTTTTTTCAGCTTGCAGCCTCTCTCTTTTGTTTTTTAAATTAATTTTTGGCAGTAACATAACCCCTGGAATCCTGCCATTTACAGCTTTAAAAATTTCTCTTGTAAAGAGGGAGGGAGACAGGGAGAAGGCAAGGGGTAGAGGGACTATGAAAACCTAATGGAGCTGATTGCAAGGGTACATAACTAACATTTTTTCTGCAAAAATAATCTGTAATTTATTTTTGTGTTGAGTCCATTTTTATGCCTGGCCCTGTGGGAGAGGAGACAATGACTGTTCAGTAGAGGTTACTGGCTATTTCAAAGTAGCAACAGGACAGCTAGGCAGAACTAAACATACTGGTATTTTATGGGGTTTCCTTAAAGGAAGGCTGCCAGTGTAATACAATCATTCCTTAAACCTTTAAAGCATGAAATGTTTATAGTTAAAAAGATGCAACCATGGAAACACAGATATATTAAAGTAGAGTAACGACTCCTCTTGTTTTGGGCTGAACAGTTTCACAGATGCTGAGGAAAGGGCACGGCATCCTCATCCTGCCCCAGCAAGATGTGCCTTCTGGTCTGCATTTGTCCTTGACAGTGATTTGGGCCAGGTCTCTACCTGGTTTTCATTATTGTCCCCTGTGCCTTGGGTTAGCTGGAATTGGGATAGCCTCTCCGTGACCACTTCCTCAGTGTCCCATGCACCTGCTGGCACCCTCATCCGGTGCCGAGCAGCAGCCCTGTGTGCGAGCTGGGTGACCATTTGCAGCAAGATGGGTTCTGGTGAAGGGTCTCCTGGAACTCTTTGCTGGAAGGTGCAGAGTAAAGAAAAATTATGGGAGCTTCTCTCTATGCCTGTGACTCACCGCAGGTTTGAAAAGGATAGATATAAAGCAATCCATGTGCAGTAGAGATATTTCTGGTCATTGTTCTGCTTCAGTGGGAAGACCTTGGGAGGGAGGGTGTCAGTTGGCACCTTACTGATAAAAGCCAAGGGTTTACCTGCCAGCCATCGGGATATAGTGACGGTCGTGAGCTACAGTTAGGAATGAATAGGAATGCCATCATTGGTGACTGTGCTGTGCTTACCTGAAGGCAGAGTCTGTCCTTCCCATGCTCTGCTTTCCCATTGTAGGGCTTTGCCGACTGCTGGCCAGAGCCTTGGCAGCTGCCTGCGCTGCTGTGCTGCTCTTTGTCCAGCTCATCAGTTTCCTCTCCTAAAAACAACCCTCTTACAATTAATACTGATAGATGCGGGCTTCCTCTTTATTATTTCCTGTCATAATTGGTTCATTCAGCTTTCCCCCAGTTGGTTTCAGCTGAAGTCCCAGTTGGGCTGGCGAGCTTCCAGGTGCTTGGAGAGGAAATGCAGAGTTTACCTTTGTGTAGCACTGAGTAACAAGATATGCACCCTATGGTCCATATTTTGGGAGGGAAGAGGAAAAGGGGAGAAAAAAGTGAGGCTAAAAATTATTCTTGTGTAAAGGATATGGATGTTTTTTGTCTAAATATACTGCAGCATGCACATCCTGATATTCTCAAGCAGGATATCTTTAAATGGATACTGACAGCTGATTTATGCTTGGTAGTGAGTTGTTTTTGAAGGGACATATGTGTAAAAGCAAATGTGAAAGATATTATGGCAACATATAAAAGGAACTGTTGTTTTCGTAAATGACCACATGGTTTTAAAATTTAAACTTCTCCCTGCAATGTTGGAAAATGTAGCAACAACATTGTACTGTTGCACAAGACCTACTAAAATGACGCCAGGGAGAAACAGTAGTGAAACTTATTCTTTGCATTGTCCTGCAGAAGGGGGAAGGTGATCATGAGTTGTCACACAGAGCAGCCTCCACTCAAAGCAGGCTCCACCACATTCATCTCCTTCAATCCCATTGTCTATCTGAAAGAGCCAAAGGGTACTTTTTTTGAGATGATGGCTAAAATGTACTTTTATACTGCACTGCACTGCAGGCTGTGAAGCAGCACAGGCCTCCCTTGGAGATCAATCAGTGGGCAGGTATGGACCACTTGTAAGTAGCAAAAATACATCATTGCTCATCTTTCTTGTGTCTTGGTTGCTGATCCTACCGAAGATGTAGCAATTGGTGCTGATAATGGTGAATGAGAACTAGGCTTTTGTCCCCTGAAGTCTTCTATAAATTCACATTACCAGCTTGGACTGTTGCAGGGTGACAAGCTTCCAGCAGCTGCAAATAGTGCAACATGGGAAGAGCAGACCAGCAGAGTGAAAGTGGCGGTACAGAGGCTCACTGACTGTGTGCTTGGGGAATTTTGCTTTGGACAAGGTGTACAGGAGTGGCTGGAGTGTGTTAGGTGACCTCCTGGGATGTATCTGCTAGTCCAGTCTTACCCCAAAAGAAACCAGTTGGTGCTGTCTGGGACTGCTCTCACCATGGTGAATAGAGGGGTGGGAAGTGGTGGTGCTGTCTTGGCCCTACTTAAAGTACTAATGTAAAAGACACCAAAATGTTCCACTTAACAGGAGCTGAGCAAATAGTCCCGAGGGCAGAGGGGTCCCTGCATTGCAGCGATTCCCATGCCACCCTGTCCCTCATCAGCCCCTACCATTCACATGTTGCGGAGCCCATCCCCACAGCGCTGCGGAGAGCGTGCTCGCTCCCGTAGAAAATAGTGACATTTTCTCCACAATTGCCAGTTTCTATATGTGCGCAGCCTCCATCTTATCTCTGAGGCATTTCTAAAATTCCCAGCATTGTATCATACTCTCTTGCTCTCCCAGGCATCTCACATAACTGCGTGCCTCGCTGCCACGCAGTGCTAAGCAACTCGTTACTGTATGTCTGAGGGAAAGTCTGGAATAACCTTAATTTTCTGTTTAAACAGCAGCTGCTGGTCACAGCAATTGTCCTAAGGAATGCTTTATAGTTGATCTGCATCCTGATGTGTGTAATATTACTGAGGACAGGATAAGCCAGATCTGGAGATCTGTGAATAATACTGTATTGTGAAAGACTTCCACCTTTTCTTTTGCGGCTGACAGAAAGTGCGTGTCACTGGAGAAGGCAAGGGTTTCAATTAAGTTCGCCAAGTGTGTATTTAAATTTTAGGATCATACCAGATGTGCTTCAGAAAATTGAATATTTAAGGTGTTTTTTACACAGTTCTATTAAGGGATTAGGAAATATTGGCATCATTAAAACAGGCAAGGAAACATTTATTAGGCTGTCAAAAAGCATTGCAGCCTCAGATAAATCCACTGTAGCCCTCTCCCAGATGCTGCTTTCCTGTAATGCAGGGGGATGTCAAGGACCATGAAGCAATGGAAGAGTCACTGAGACAGCTGGTGTGTGAAGGTGAAATCATGGGCTGGTGTTTCACCTTCAAAAAGAGCTTAGACAAGCAGATGTTGGGAATGATGTCCTTCAGTCAGTCTTACCATTCAGGTGGGACAGGGACCAGGCGCCTTTGCCATTTCCTACTGATCCTGTGGGTTTGTGATGGCTCTGCTGAANATGCCAGGAGTAAGATCTCTAGAAAGTAATTTCATTTTTCTATTCTTTTTTAACATAGTACTGGTGAATAAAACTTAATTAATTAACCCTTGCTTTTCACAACTACTCTTCATAGTGAGAATTCCTTTTAAAGAAGAAAAGGGTATAAAGGGTATAGTAATTGACTTAACTGATAATATTGCACCTTTGTGCTTTATAACTTTATGCCTGTAAAAATCTGCTCTGTGTTGTATCTGTGGTGAGACAGGGAGGTGAAGAAGGTTGTCAGGGAAAATCTTAGGTTCTACGTGGAGGAGAAAAAGCCCTAGTAGCCTCTCTGCAGTGAAACTGGAATGTGGAGACTGTTACACTGGATTATGTCCATCATCCATCTAGCCTAGCATCCCACATCTGAGAGCTGTCAGTGCCAGATGCTTCAGATGAAAGTCTAAGAAACTTGCAGACAAGAGATTGTCTTGATTACTGATAGTTGCAGTTTTGCTTAAGCTCTGGAGAGTATGTTTTAATACCTCTTCCAAAATGCTTGTCCTTGATGTTTTCAAAGTTTATATAAGCATCTAGCCCTTTTTGAAAGTTGTTACATTTTGTATTTTAGGGTCTGTCTATGGGAACAGATCCCATGGTTTAGTCCTGTCTGGGGTGAACATTTTTTTTCAGTACTGTTCTGATCATTCAATTTCATATAAACCTTCTTGTGAGGGAAGATAAAGAACAGAAGCTCTTTACATAATTTCTTCCTATAAGCCAGTGTTCCATGTATGTTTTATAATGCCCTGCTTTTTGTCATCACTATGAGATGAAAACTCTGAACCTTAAAACTAGAAGAGAAAAAAAAAATATTCAGGAGGGGAAAATTGCCCATATTTTTACTGAGTTGAACTATTCAAAGCACACAGACAAATATTTAAGTATTCTTCTGGAATGGAGCTTAAATCACTATAAGCAAGTTACCAAAAAGTGAGTCTTGGCTTGTTAGCAGTCTTAAAATCATATGAATTTGGCTTGGAATTTTTTTTTTTTTTTCCATTTGAGAAACTAACAATACGGTAAACTTCTTGTTGATTGAAACATGATAGCAACAACAACACTTTGTTTTGGCTTTGCTTCATATGTCAAAAATGCAAAATAAATTTATTTCGGAGGAGAGAGGAGTTACTGCAGACCAGAATGTTTGATGTTTCATTAAAAGGAATGTTAGAATTGCGCCTTTCACATTTTTTCAGAATGAAAAAGAAGTCTAGGTGGGGGAGCCAAAACCAGTGGATATATTTTTTTATACGCTTGGAGGTTGCTTAGCCTGCTTTACACAAATATACACACGAGAAGAATACACAAATATACACACGAGAAGAATGGGGAAGAGTGAACAGAGAATGAGATGTGTGTGAAAGATTTCGTGTAGCAGAAGTGTTCTTGATATACTTGCAGATTATTTCAAGGGCATTGAGATATTTAAAACA
This sequence comes from Aramus guarauna, assembly GCA_013400195.1. Lineage (NCBI taxonomy): Eukaryota > Metazoa > Chordata > Aves > Gruiformes > Aramidae > Aramus > Aramus guarauna. Next base: position 268,445 of record VXBL01005522.1, read on the forward strand.
CAGCTGTTTGAGGAGTTGCCACTGCCACATACAGTTTAATTACAAACTTACTGCTCCTGTGGCTTGAAATTTTTCTGTTGTTTTTTGCGGGGAGGGAGTGAGGTTGGGGATTTTTATTTTTGGCAGGATGCCTTTGCAGTGAGTAGAAGAACAAAGACATTAGGAAAAGTAACAAAACAAAAGCAGTCAACAAGACAGAAATGAATAACTAAAAACTTAGATGCCTCTATTTTTTTAGCTGTCATGTTCCTTGAAATCATATGAGCTATTGTAAACTGCTTTTTTACTAGTTATGCAAACAGCTCGGTAAAACTCCAGCCATTTAGACTGGATCTGCAGATGTTCTGGAAGTGAAACTCAAAATTTTGTTCTTAACACTCTTGTGAATATTAAAGTTCATTTGAAAGACATATACTCCAACAGCACTGGCTGCACCAGGGGTCTCCTGGAGTCACAGTGAAGCCATCCAGGCAGATGGCAACACTGCTTCTGGAAACAGAAAAGTTACATCTCTGAAGGTGCTGGCTGTCTGATATGTCCAAACAAGGACATTTGAAATCTGAGAAATTAATTACACTCCTAGAAGCCTGTAATTGGTTTTCTCCATGTCATTTGTACTGGTGTGAACTAAAATTCAACACATTTTTATGGCCTATATTCCAGCTTAGGCTGTACTTGATCAAAGGTAGCTTAGCTTTCATCCACGTGTGGGTATTTCCAGGGAATAAAACCATATTTGTTGTCCAGACTCTGCTGACCCATGCAATATTCAGTAATGCCCTTGTAAGCATATGACAAATGCTGATCAAGAAAGAAAGTGTCCTGACTTCAGTGTTTAAAAACCATCTCTGTCCCCATAAGAAAGCAGGTAAAAAAAGTGTTTACTTCATACCTCTTCCCTCAAGTTATTGTTATATTAAACAAGCTTTGGCTGCTGGGAGCATTCATATTAAAAAATTGAAAGGTTTACAATACAGTAAGTAATAGCTTCACTAGAGTATGAAGAATATTTTAAATGACGTGAATAGTTAACTTCATTTTTGCACACTCTGGAAAGGATATTTAAACTGTTTTGACATGTCCAGACGCTCGTTTTAGAATCATAGTCTTTCCAGACATTACTCAATCCACCTGACATCGGAGAAGTAGGATTTGTCACCAGTTCCTGATCTAATGTGTTTTCATGGTGAATTCAGAAACTCTTAACTCTATTAATATTGAGTCGTTCATACTAAAAATATATTTTTTTTCCACAGCCTAGTCTATGCCAGTAGACTTTACTCAAGGGAGAATGTGCAATCTGATACAAATGGGAGAGGCTGGGAGAGGAGCCATTAGGGGACCCCTCCATCAGTAATTGCTAACCATTCTGCCATGATTATAACCTTATTGTTTCAGATATTTACAGTTCTGACATTGGTAAGAAGCAATTTTCCATCCTAGTTTATGGGAATTCATTAGAAGTTATTAATGAGTAAAGATTGCATTCCTGCTATCCTGCAAAACTACACAACTGTGCTCTTTTAACAAATGGCATTTAAAGTGATTTACGTCAGATCTGTTTAAATTAATTTTTGATTTCCAGGAAGTCAGATCTTGTCTTACTATGGAAAAAGTTTCTTAGATATGTTACAGAGACATGGAGCAGCTAAGGCTGGCAGGCACTTCTGAAGGTTGTCTTGTCCAACCCCCTCTGCTCGTGCAGGGTCAGCCAGAGCAAACTGCTCTGGGCCTCCTTCAGATGGATTTTGTTCTTTCCAAGAATGAGGTGTCTCAGACTCTCTGGGAAAACTGTGCCAGTGTTTGATCACCCTCATGGTAAAGAAGCTTTGTGTTTTGGTTTTTGGTTTGTTTAGTTGTTTTGGGGTTTTTTGTTGTTGGTTGTTTTTTTTTTTCCATTTTAAGTGGAATCTTCTGCATTCCTGCATTTTTGGTTTGCATCCATTGCCTCTTGTTCTGTCACTGGCCACCACTGAGCTCCATCTCCTTTAATTCCTCACCTCAGGTGTTTATATATGTTGCTAACCCCTGCTGAGCCATCACTTATCCAGGCTTTTTGCGAAGCTCCCTCCTTTCAAGGTCTTGCACTCCACATCTTATGGTCGCTGCTGCCAAGGCTGCTGCTGACCTTCACATTCCCAACCAGCTCTTCCTTCCTGTAAGTATGAGGTTCAGCAGAACACCTGCCTCTATTGGCACCTTGATCACCTGTGCCAGGGAGCTGACATCAACACACTCCAGAAACCTCTTGGATTGCTTGTGCCCAACTGCATTACACTTCTGAATATTATTGGGGTGGTAGAAGTTCCACATGAGGACAATGGCCTACAGACAAGAGGCTTCTTCCAGTTGACCAAAGAAGGTCTGATTTGCCTTTTCATGACCAGGGAGTCTGAAGTAGACATCCACCACAACGTTGCCCACATTGGTTTACTCTCTGTTAGGTGTGGCACTTTGGGACATGGTTTAGTAGACATGATGGTGTTGGGTTGATGGTTGGGTTTGATGGTTCTGGAAGTCTTTTCCAGCCTTAAAGATTCTATGATTCTGTGACTATATGATTCTAATCCTAATTTATGAACTCTCTGCTGGTGATTGTGTGTCATCACCTCTCTCCTTTCTTGTTCCCCATTGAAAGCCCTCTGCTCTAAATTGGTCTGCTTATATTATGTAACTTGTAGGTAACACAAAGTCGCATTTTGATGTTGCGATTGTAGTTTTAACATGTGTTATCAGGTTGAGGAAAGCCCTAGATTTCCTTTTAGTTCCTAACATGAAACTCCAGACAGCTTTATATTTATTTACACTCCTTTGGGCCTATTATGCTCATTTCTTAACAAAGGTAGATGTAAAAAACCATTATGTTCATAAAATAACCCATTACTTGATCAACAAAAAATGTGTAGGTCCCTCTGAGGTGGTTCATTGGGATTGTTATTTGGAACAGCCCTTTTGGTGTAAAATCCTAATGCTTGGGTGGATTTTACCTCAGTTCTGCTGCTTGAAGAAAACCTTGTGAATGTACAGGCATGTGTAGGAAGAGGTATAGGATTTCCCTCAAACAGCTATATCAATGTAAAAAAGATTTATGCCCTAAGTCCATTCAACATGTGGTTTTTGGCTTCTTCAGACATAGAACTTTACGAAGTCTGTTTCCCTCCATTACACAGATTTCTTTATTTCTTCTTTTCGTCCCCATAACTTTAGAGTCACAAACGGTGAAATAAATTTATCTGAGGAACTGACTTCCTTATCCTCTGCTCTCTCTGGAACAAAATGTTGCAGGGTCATTCTTAAGTATTTCACCTTTTCATGACTTGAAAAAGTCTCCTTCAGGTTAATGTCCTTAATCTTAATTTACTTTTACAACCACTTCCTGCTAAGGCAAAGAAAAGGTCTCTTCCCTCTCTAGCAAAGAAAACCTCTCAATTATTTTTTTTTTTTTTTTTTTAACAGAAAATGAAAATAACCGTGCTCTTGTAGACCTAACTGCTGTGCTCAGCTTGGTCTCGTGGCTACCATGAACCATCTGCTGTGCTGCTGGTGGAGTGGGACCCACACAGTCCGCTCCAGGGCAGGGATGAGCATACGGTCAACAGCAACAGCAAAAAATCAGAGAAGCCTCAGATGACATGCTTCTGGAGATCTCCATTTCTCCGCCATGTGGGGGAATGTTACCCGGCTTGTTACAGGACATCTGTGCCGTAGGCTGGTGGATGCCCCCCTCCCTCTTCAATATGAGTTTGGGCCTGGCTGGTGCACCCTGCGCCCAGCTGAGGTTTCAGCCCTCAGCATGGGGGCTCGGAGGGACCTCTGCAAGGACATGGTGGGGAAGGAGGGCTGCATGAAACAGAGCCTCGTGTGAAAGGCACAATGATTGCAAATGTGTGTCGGGGTGTTCATCGTTGTTTTAATTTGGCTTTTGTTACTGCAACTTCTTTTCATTCACTGCACTTTTCCACAGTCAGCACTGTGGCTGCCAGCAATCGCTCCTGTGAAATGCTTCTGATTATGGTCAGCGTCAGCAAATACAGTGTCTACAGCCCCTCTGTAGTGTTTCCAAAAATGTGTTAGCTTGGACAGAGGACTAATGGATGAAAAATGCAAAAATCGTCTGAATGTCAGTCTGAAAAACAAAAGGCTTTGCAACCTGCTATTTCATTTAGGTCAGCAAAAGCTGCTCACAGTAAGGGACTGAATCCTTTCTCTACATAGGGTGTGTTATTACTTAGCTTTAAAAATACATCCTTAGCAATGGATCACACTCCTGCCTGGCTCCTGCAGTTGTGGTGGTAGGGAGGGCTTCGGGTGGTGTATTATGGGGTACTGAAATGAACCATTCGCTGAGTGGGGGAAAAGGATGATCCGGTAAAGGTGATGCTGGCTAGGAGAGTTTGTGTTAGACAGCCACTGCTTTTTTTTCAGAGCTGTAGCTGTCCCCTGCATTTGGCTCCCATGGTGTTTTTTGAACAGGCAGGTGGTGCCGGTCCCTGCTGTGTCAGCAGAGACTGGGGAGTGGGGAACACAGGTAGGGGAGCACTGGTCCCATCCCCATCCCTGGGGGTCTGGGCTCAAGTCCTTGCTCTACCAAAGACATCTGTCCACCAGCAGAGCTTCACCAACTAGTAAATCATGACAAATGGTAAGAGGACAGCTGGGAACAAAAATAAATGCATGCGGTTCCATTAGCTTCTGCTTAGCCATTGGTCAGGTTTCACACACAAAAAAAAGCAGGCTGTAATCAGCACACGTCAGTGTCTCAGTCTAATACTGCCAGGACAGGGATGGCTGATGCAGGAGGGAGGCAGGGCGGCTGGGGAGGAGCAGGCATCAGCAAGCAGGGAGGTGGAGGGGAGTGGACACTGGGCCAGGGGGGTGATGGCGAGGAAGGGGCTGGGAAGCGTCTGTCAGCCTCTGTGGGAGCAGAGGCGCAGGCTTGCAAGCAAGTGGTGGTAGGTGACGCAGTGCACGCATTCACCTGGGAGACCTGAGCTGGTCTGAAGCCAGGCCCTGAGTTTTTGCATCCTTGTACTATGGTACACCATGATATACACTAATGTTCAGCCCCTACATGGATTTAGCCTATGGATGTCAAAACCCATACTTGACCAAGGACCAATTATCCCAATTATCCCAATTATCAAAAAAAGGATGAAGGAAGGCAAAACAGCTCACCTCGGGGTCAGGGCTGGGGTTCAGCCTCCAGCCTCCTGCTACCTGAGCCACAGCAAGGCACAGCTCTGTGGGCATGGTCACTCAAGCACCCAGGACCAGTCCTCAAAGGCATAACCACTTGTTTCTTGCACACGTGTCCTGTTCCTCCACTCCTCTGCTGGCATCTGCTCCTGGCCAGGGCTGGAGGCCCTGTGTTGGGCTAGGTCAGCACACACCCAGGAGACGTGTCCTTGGGTCCTTGTACTCGTCTGAGTGATTTTACACTCTCAGAGAAGACTGAAGTACAGCTGCTGTCAGCTTGAACGGGTCTGTTGCTTGCTGTGTTCATCTCCAGACGTCCTATCGTGGCGCACCCCGTGAGGCTGGGGGGTGCCAGGCACAAGGATTCACATTCAGCTCATCCACCAGTGACAATGGGACAGCGAGACCTCTGTTTTCAGTGCAGTATCCATCTCTGGCTAAGTTACTTGCCATGAAGGTAACAGGTTTTTCCTATCAAGGAAAACCAGGGTGTGAAGCAAAAAATGGCTGCCTGCCTACTACCATGGTCAGGGCTTTCAGACACACATGGGAAACTACCTCCAGTCCACCCACTCCAACATACCGCATTTCTACGCTTCTCTCTCCTATCTCCTATCTAGTTATATTTATTTTTGCTGGATGATATGCTAATGTGCCTCCAAGGTGTGCTGCATGCTGAAAAAAAGAATAAGATCCAGTGAAAAGAGATGTTCTCTCACCCATGAGCACATTCCTTCTCCTCTGGTCCTCAAATGGTTTCAAAAAAGCCCCTGGCTTCCTCCATACTCTTTGCCTCTCATATGAGTACCTCCTGGAAGTACAAAGGGACAAACTGATGATCATCAGCGTTGGTCAGCATAGGGAGGGTAAGACTCACAAAAAGACTGTAAATATTTTTATTAATGAAAAATAAGAGACCTAATCCACCTTATTTTTGTTTGTGTCTTTTCTATTAATGAGAACCTTCTGCAGTATGTTTCACTATTCTTCTTTTTTTCAGATATTCTTCTGGTGCCTGTGTAACAGTGTCAGTCAGTGCCTTTTTACCATCACACTGGGTAATGTATTGACATACACTAGAAAGGGTTCCTCCCCCAAAGGAGCTTGCACCACAAATGTGGCAGAAGGTGGTGGGCAGCAGCTTTGTTATCCTTCAGTTACAAATGGGTAACTAGACATAGCGCATTTGACCCAAGAAAGGTCTTTTATCCCATTGTCCTGAGGTTCCCAGCAGTTCCAGTGAAGGACCACCCTGTCTCCCATGCCACCCGTTGCCTTTCCTTCCCTGGGCCAGGGTTCCCCCCAGGACCCCGGGTCATCAATAAATGGTGGCCTTGGTGATGGGATGAGAGCAGCTCTGGGACTGTACTGAACTGCAGTGCCTCAAGGAGGGACCATGAGCAAATGTTGCCCTGATGGCTTCGCATCCACATACAACTCTACTTTCAACATCTTTGAGTCTTGTGGCCTGTAACTGTATATACATTAAATACCCTCTGCTAGTCATCTCACTTCTCCCCTGCCTGTGGTGTCTACTCCCACCCAACCAAAATTAATCTCCCCAGTAGCAGGAACCTGAATGATTATCACCGCGAGACCAGTTAAGACACTCAGTTGCCTTTGGTAGAGTAAACCCCTCAGAGACATGAGTAAGTAGAAGACAGCTACATGGCAGATGTTTATATATATGCACACACGCACATATACACACACTCTCCCTCTCTAATTTCTTGACACATGGAGAGCAGCTACACATGCAGCACACTTTGTATTGTACGTCAACTTCAAACATAGCCCAAATCAGCCGTGGAAATGGCAGCAATTATGGTAAGCTGAAACCAAACAAACTGCAGCAACCTAATAGTTTCAATGGCAGAAAAAAAAATCCCACATCACCCAGCTGCAGGAGCTGATAGGAAGACAAGCCTCAAGGCAGCTTATGGTTTCCTGGCTGTCATCAGCTAGCAGCTTGGATACTTGATATAATGAATAATCAGTGTTTGAACTGATGGAAGTGACCTTAAAACATGCTAGGGAGGGGGAAATTTTCACAGTGTGCATTGGGCAGTGGAAATTGTGGTTTCAATACATTTACATGGTAAATGTTTGTACTATGGGGTGGAATTAAAGCAGGGTTAAAATAAAGGGTGTAGTCACTACATAGCCACAATATGGAGATATGTATGTATGTATGAAATAAGAGAAGAAGCTCTGTAGATGACAACAGCAGTTTAAGTAGATGTACATTGCAAGTTGTCCTTCTCCTGAGGCTTGTGTTTATTACACAGATGGTAAAACATGCTGGTGAGGAGCAGCAAGGAAGGTCTTCAGTGGGCAACTGAGTAAAGGCATTCAAGCTGGCTTCATAGCAGCGCATTAACAGCACAGGGGGCAAGGCTCTTCCTTCCGTCCTCCTCTCCAGAGGGGATGTCAGAGACCCGCCTGATGTGGCGATGGCAGGCAGGAGATGGCCACCTCCACCTGCCTCCTCATTCACGCTGCTCGGTGCTTTGGCAGGGAAGGTGGGCAGCTTTCTCTGGCTGCTGGCAAGATGCTGCGTGGGGTTAAGTCTGCGGGCGGAAAGCCGGGTAGGAGCCCAGGGGTGTCTTTGTGCAGGGCTGAAAGGATGGAGCTGGCTGTCTTTCCGGGCTCCCCCTGCATCTGCTGCAGGCATCTAGCCTGCAAGGAACCTGGCAGGACCGTGCTCACCTTCTGCCAAGATTTCTGTGAAATCATATTCCTGAGTTGTTTTGTCCTTTTTAGCTGGCCTGGTCACTCTCCAAAACCCAGGCTTCAGAGGAAAAAGAACTAAACCCACTGTGCAGATGTTACAGCCAGGACAGTTAGCATGCAATAGAGGCTTTTCTAGAATTGCAGAGGCATAAAGAGGCAAAAGAAATGAGGTACTGACTTGGGGAAGGGCTTTCGTTATGCACCTCTGCTCTCCTCCCCAGAACTGCTGTCTTTTAATTAAAAAATGACCTCCTGGGAAATTTGGAACATGGACAGCTTTTTTGCTGAGACCACGACTCGCTTTTCCCTCTTCTGCCTCCTTAATTTAGGTTAAATTTAAAGGAAATAACTTGAGGTTTGGAAACAAATATCTCAAGAGAGCAGCTCAGTAGTATGGTATGGAATGAAGCCAATAGCTGTAGAGATCATCTAATTTGAACTGAGGCAGGTAAAGTAAAGCCAGGAAAACCCAACAAAACCTTTTCTGTACACGTTGCTAGTGGCCTGGTTTTCTGCTGTATTGTGCTTTACAATGCAGTGTGCAGCCACATCAAAGGGACCTAATGTTAGCAGATAAATGTAGCCAAGTTTTTAGGGTACTCTGCACTCAGCCTGCAGGCTCGCAGACACAGCTGCCCACTGCATGCCCTGCTACCTGCTGCCTGTTTTACCCCTCTGTGGTTTGGGGTGTTTTACTCCTCAGGCAAAAAAGGAACATGCACCTCACATTTACCACGAGGCTGGCAAGCTCGTAAGCCTTTACTAAGGTACCTTGAAGCAGCCGGTGCAGCATGAAGTTTGTACTTCTGCTTGCCCGAGTGGAGCTTGTTCATGTGCCTGGCCTTTCTGGCAAGAGCATCGCTTTACAGGGACAGAAAGGTCTCCTTCCTCAGAGCTGTTGAGGAACAGTGAAGATAGCCAAGGTCTGTACTGGTGCTGGAAGACACTGTATTTTGCAGAGACTTAGAGCTGCAGAGTTTCTTTTTCCCTTTCTGCTCTCTCCACAGATGCATTGCATCATCATCAGAATGTTTCCTATCCTTACCTAGTGGTAATGTTAAAATCTGTGATGTGGGGCAGGGGGGTTGAGAGATGGAAGCCTGCTTTAAATCCCCAAACCACAGCAGAAGTCACTGCACCAGTCGAGAGCCACGCTGCTCCACTTCTCCACTTCCAGCTTGACCAGTCTTGGCTGGGTTAAAAATACAACCCAGACCCTCAGACACAGCCCTGTTTTGAGCAGGAGTGTCTTCATGTTGCCAGCAGTGCTGGTGATTGATTTGATGAGGACCACAGACCCTTGGCAAACAGGCTGCGTCTGCACTAGCCAAACTTTCTGCTGTTGAATTAGGCTGAAGTGAGGTTTCTGCGCTGCGGTCACGAAGGATCTGATTTACAGAGAGGCTCTGAACTGACCGATCTGCACGGCTGGTCTGCCTCATAATTTTAAAGGACTAAAAAAAAACATTTGGAAAAGGAAATTAGGAGTATGCACAAGTGAAATTCCCCTCCGGTCGCCTGGCTTGCTTTAATGGCTGTGTTTTACCTCTGTACGGCTGCCCTTAACTTTCTCTGTAACTGATGTTACTCTGTCAGGAAGAAGATGATGTGTTCACCCAGACAATCACAAATGGGTAAGAAGACAGAAATCCGTATTTTTTTCATTTCATTAAGCCTATCCACTCAAACATATTCCCTAGTGTAAAGGAGCTCAGTCATTCTGTGGCTGGCAGGTAGAAGTCATAAAACATAACAAGACCCAAACCAAATCCCATCTCACCCCTGCGCCCCCCAAATGTCTGTAAAGAGTAAACAAAGCAGAAGGATGCAAAATCCTGTGTGTGTTTACAGCGGACAAGAGTAAAAAGAACAGCACGTCTCTTCTTGGCCTAGCCTCCCTATCCAGAGGAACAAAGCTTCAAATGCTTTTGCAGGGAGATATCGTGCCAGGGGAGGAGGCAGGGAGAGATGCTGGGGAAGCTGGGCACTCGTTATCTTAATGATGCACCAAGCCTGGAACATTTGAAAAGTAGATGTAGTCTTTGGAAAAACCACAGAACCAGCAAAAATATATGTACTCATCTTCCAATCTGGTCAAAAGAGACAAGTAATTCCAAGCACTTCTTCAAAAGTACTCTTTTTCTCTGTAAAATAGAACGCTGCAATTCTGGTGAAAAGCGCCCATGAAAACCAAGTGTTACCAGAATGCTATTTTTGTGAAAGAAAGCCTGTTGCTTACTTCACTAAAATCTCATATTTTCACAGAAATTGTGACCTTGACAGGTTTCTTTAATGAAATAATTATTTACCTTTCTTACCACAAAGTGTCAACACTGCTTTGGGCCTAACTGTTACCTGGGTGTTAGTTCATTGTTATTGTCTTGGTCAATTTCAAAAAGTAAGAAAAGATCACAACTTAAAATTAAATCTGGTAATAAAAATGAATGAATTGACATATATGTCCACACAGTACACAGAGAAAAGTAGGTCTTCAATGCTGAATTAATAGTAGGTTCATAAGTCTGTCATTAAGCCTCTATAAGTGTGTATACAGGCTTTTAAATATTTCTTCCAATTCCAAAGCACAGGATAAAGTACTAGTTTTAGGTGTCCAGATTCATCAATGCAGACTTTATTGGACCATCAGTCAGGTGAAGCAACCAACAGTAAAAGAAAAGTGTCTGGCAAACGCTCTGGTGGATAAGCATGCAGTAGCTGTGATTTGTGGTGACAGGGGGTGTATTTGATGCCAAGACATGGAAGCCACAAATATACTGAGATCAACTACAAGTTTAGTGAATTTTAACAGGAATAACTATTATCCTTAAATTCCTGTCAGCAGTAAATCACCTTATTGCCTTTGATGTTCATCATTCTCCTGGGAAAAACATTTAGGCAGCCAGTGAGAAAGCAGAAATGATGACATGTGATTTAGGTGACTGGCTGCCCATGTGAATAAGAAGAAGGGAGCCCGTTAAATTAACATTTTCCAAATAGCTTGAAGCATGAACATGATTTTGCCAAAGCATTTGGTGCATACTTGCAAGTAATACATTCAGGGAAAGGCAGGGCTGGTTTTTGAGTAATTTGCTAAGGGAAAAAAAAAAACCTAAGCAACAAGTTTATAATGTAATTTAGGAGCTTAATGATGCAGATAAGCATCTAGTGGGAGATTTATACCTGTGTGCTTTTGAAAAATCCAAAAGGATCGCCAATTTACAACTTCAGGTTGCTAAATACCTTTAAGCTCTGGTCTTAGTTTCAAAATAAGTATACATAAAGAACATGACCTGGGTGAGTGTGTAGCTGCATACTTCTTGCCAGCCCATACAGGTATGGGCTGCAATGTGACACATATTCTGCAACAGATAGGTTCATATCCCTACAAGTATATAAACACCACAGTAAATGATTAAAAATGGCTTGCCAGAAAATAATGTATCAATCCATCCAAAACAGCACTGGGGATATGAATTGAAGGGGGAATCTGTATCCTTTTATACCTTGTAGCATTGCATAGAAAAGCCTTGAAATTAC
>VXBL01005522.1:280340-296503 GCA_013400195.1 Aramus guarauna
AAAAAAATCTGATATAATTCTTAACCAGAGTTGTCTGTGCACAGAAACAGTTGTTTGGTAGCGTGAGTACTGATTATTTCAGCATCGCTTCAGCTACGTGCTGTTAAGGTAACCTGAACCATGCCACATAACATCAAAATGTCTATGTAGACTTCTATATCTCTGCCAACTGGGCCATCATGAAGAAGCAAGCCAACACAAAAAGATCCAAATATTTGCTTTCTTTAACAGTTAACCTTTTAAGAGCAATTTCTTTCAGAAAAGCACTTGTGTAAGACAGGTGTCATATAAGGGCTTCAAGGTAGATCACATACACTTTTCTAGCCTCCTGGGCTTTTGGGGGTGGTTTTTTTTTGTTTGATTTGGTTTGGGTTTTTGGTTTGTTTGGTGGTTTTGGGGTTTTTTGGTTTGTTCTTTTAATGTTAATCTTTAAATTATAAGAAACCTTTCTCCTACACCAGAAACAGAGTTTTTCCACCACCAGACTCCCTGGAGAGTTTATCCTTGCCCTGATGAAGTCTACCAACACCCTCTGGGCTGAATAAGCCACCGCTTCCCCCCGCTCGGTGCCAGTATTGTCCAGCATGATCGATAAGGGGTCTGGCTGTGGGCTGGAGGCGTATTCGCAGCGCACCGACATCTGGAAGTCATTCCCAGCCAGAGTGGACCGTGAACGCACTAGGCAGACAGGATCCTATAACGTCTCTCCTGTCTCAGCCTTAGCTGCCTCCGATGGCCAGATAATGAGAGCACTACTGTGAGTGAAAGTGTTTATGTGTTTATGTGACCACAGGTATGTACTTTTTTGCCGCTGATTCCTTGCATGCTCTGCAGTCAGTGAGCAGGGACATTGCGGGGATGGGGTAGAGATGGAGCAGTGTGCCAGGGCGGTGCGATTACTGCCAGCTCCAGGACTGTTATGATTTCTTTTTCTCCTGTCTGTTGCAGCAACATGTCGCCTGTTTTCGTTAGGGCTTTCTGCTTGGGAAACAACTTTGACCTAGAGCATGTTTACAAGAAGAGGAACATCAGCTACCACCGCCTAGCCAAGTGGAGTTAGTCTCTAAATGTTTTTATTTTCCAATTATTTTTTGAATAAGAACAGTATCTCTTGAGTTAACTCACCAAAGAGTGTGTAGTCATTACACCAATTTAAAGTCCACACATTGTTAGAAACCCTTGCCAAGGTTCATATAAATATGTGTGTTTCACTGTCTGTGCCGTCCCACTGGACCAAAGCAGTGAACATAGGAAGTACATTCACCGCAGCAGCTGGAGTCCCACTGCATATGTGGTGGAGCTGCCTGATGAGCCAACGATAGTCCTCAAAAAACAAAAACAGTGAAATATTTCCCTTGCAGTTCCTCCAGGAGAGAGAGGGCTTCGGATATGCCTTCTGGATGTCATCACTAACAGAGAGAGTCTTGAGAGCAGCAGTGAAAAAAATTACTACCTGGCAGGTTTTGAAGGCTGCAATTTTGTGGCATGCCAAGAAATCGTCATATCTTAGGTACATTCATGGCCCTTGTGACCACAGCCACTGAACAGATGACCGACTTCAACATCCTTGTCTCTTCAAATACCCTGCAGGAACCCCTGCCACTACTTCTGTCCCATGCAATGACCCCACAGTTGTACCTATGATGGTGTATAAGTGCAGCCCTGGAGCCAGAGTCAGGGCTCATCACTCCACTGGCCCACTGCAGCAGCTTTGGGGATATCTCTGGGATCATCCAAGCACACCCCAGGAGGGGCAATGGGAAGGGAAACCAGGTACCTCCTGCTATCGTAATCCGGATGCTTCGCACAGACAGATTAGGTGCCTTGTACCAGGCACTTGGAGCATATGTGGAGGCACGAGCCCCAGCTCCCCACTGGGGACATCAGTGCACTGCAAGACCGTGCAACCCAGCTGCAACGTTCGGCGCCAGAGAAATGCAGCCCCAAGGGACTAGCTGGAATTATTGCAAGGAGTTTAGAAATTATTTTTGTACAACTTTTAAATGTTCAGTTATTAAAATAACCTATATCTTAATTTCTCTGAAAATGAATGTGGCCATATTCTGTTAGGTTTTTTAATGAGTACAGCATTTTTTACACCCGATAATCTGCTAATTTCTTTTGGTTAACTAGTTGATATTTCCAAGAGATGTAGCCGGGTTATAATAGGTTGAACAAGATCGTGTTTCTGTTTGAAATACAGAAGTTGAAATGTACATAGGTATACCAGCTAGCAAACATTTAAGAATAAGTTAAAATATCTTATGTTTCTGATCTAAATATCTACCTTTCAGCATTAGCTTACCTCATTTTTCTTTTCTACTCTGAGAAAAAATGGAAAGGTAATCTTAGACCAAAAGTGCTCCAGAATCTGTTTTGTCAGCCATTAAACAGGTCATTATTCCAGATTCATTATTTTCAATTCCTTTTGAACTTACATTATACATAAATAATAGAAAAATAACTTTCTCCCTCCAAAAAATACTCAGGCATGAAACTCTCGTAAACTTCCTAAAGTGTGCATGAGCAATAACAGATAACAGTTACTAAAAGAAATATTTTCAACATTTTATAAATTCTGTTAAACAATTTCATTGGCAATAGAACTGGGAAAATGTTTTTTAATGTTCTATTTTATCTAGTAATGCAGAAGTAAAAGGTATAAATCAAAATAATGTATCTCACTATGGTGTGTTGACATATGCTGTTATTTTAGATGTCTACTTAGCCACTTTGTTTACCAGGATAAATCTTTTACGACAGTTTTTGAATGAAATTCCCACAATCCTTAGTTTACTAGTGTTAAGAGCCTAGATAAACCTGTCTAGTTATGGTTTAAAGGAGATACTGTTTTTCTTTTCTGCCAAAGTAAACGTTTGTATATGTTATTCACTTTTGATGCTTCCTCCTAGAAGAATGTCAGATTGATACAAGCCTATATGTCTTATCTATGGATGTGCTTGTACTCCTGTTTTTAGACAATGATCAACAAAACATATTGGGTCATAAATATTTATGTCTAAACCCTTGTGCTAAACTTGCTTTATTTAAATTAGTAATTCAAAAAAGGATTTCATAACATATAATTTAGTGTTGACCAGTTATAGGATTCTTAGGCGTAAGTTGTTGAAGTGGTTCTCCAAGCTTTTATTTAAGATGGCCAGTAAGTAAGAAGTTTAGTTTCAGCATTTCAAGATTTTGGAAGATTGGAATATATTTTTAGCATGAAAAGTGTTTATTTAGACCCCATTGGAAATGTAAAAATGTGCTAGTAAAATGTGCAGTAAAATTGTGCTAGTATAATCCCCTGAATTCAATGGCTTCATCCTGGATACAGCACAGAAATTGTGGGTTGGTACTTTGAAGCTACTCCTATAACATTCCTACTTTTTTAAAAAAGAGATCTTCTAACATTCAGGCTATGCAGAAGAAAAGGATGATTATGGAAGAGTAAGTGAGAAAGAAAATTAATTTCAGGCATTGGAACACGCTGCCCAGGGAAGTGGTTGAGTCACCATCCCTGGAGGTATTTAAAAGACGTGTAGGTGTAGTGCTTAGGTATGTGGTTTAGTGGTGGACTTGGCAGTGCTAGGTGTGCGGTTGGACTTGATGATCTTAAAAGTCTTTTCCAACCTTGATGATTCTATGGTTCTATGATTCTGTAATTCACAGGATTCGGAATTTGCTAGAAAATCAGCATCAAAAAAGATGACACAGTGAGAAAGTGGCATCAGAAAGTTCAATGAAAAGCTTTGTTTGTGTGCATCATGGTGATATGTGTATAGGTGGTGTTTTTTCCATGGATGTTCTTCACTAAGAACTTGGGTTCTTAGTGTTTTGCAAGCCAGCAGAGTATATGAACTAAGGCTGGAAGAGCATTACGTGTGCTAATTTGACCCGTGCAGTGAAGGATCAGTGAAAAACAGTATGTGATTATAGTATAACTGAAAAGTTTACCACAATGCGATAGGTACATAAAGAATGAAGCAGTGCCTCACCCAAAGCTGCAAGCCAGTGATCCTGTTGCTCCAGGCATTCAGCAAATAGGCTCTACATCAAGTCCTTCCTTACTTTCCAGGTGGACATTGTCAGATCTCATTGACTTGGTGTGCTCTGAGCAAGTGGTGGCTCCTGCAGTCACGTCTTGTTGGGTGTCACCACCTGAAGGGTCAGAGAGAGTTCCCATTGGAAAACATTCCTAACTGTTCATTATTTCCTTTCAATTCCAGGCCATAAAGCATCTCTACTACCCACCAACGCAGAATTTGGAAGATGAGGAAAGGATGCTGAATGCTTGGGGCAGCTGGATTCATTACATGAAACTACTGCACACAAACAGGCAAAAGGGACTTGTAGAGGGAGAGATATCAAGTGCCTGTGAAACAAAGTAGGATACGATCATGAGTAAAGAAATAAGTAAGAGAGAGGTCTGCTTAGCTCAGGCTGCAGTCCCAGTTCATCCAGCGTGACCAAGCAAGGACAAGGACATGGAGGGAGTAGCAAGAGCAGCTGTACTCTCACAGCGTTTTGGTACAGCCAATCTCTGCAAACAGCTTTGAGGCTTGCTTGCGTACCATACAAGCTCTGCAAGGATTGCATCGTGTTCAAAACCATCTGGTTCTCTGCTGCACCTTTTTTGCCTGGTACAGACAAGCCCTTAAAATCCAGCAGCTGTCTCAACATATTTTCACAAACCGCTTTTCCAGTCTGTTTGTCTGTCCTCACATGTTCCGTCTAATGTGCACAGCAGCAGCTGATGAAAGAATGGTTAAGGCCAGACACAAAGGCATAGTTTGTTGCGTGAAGCCAAGCAATTATTAAAGCTATTGTGGATGAGGGTGCCGAGCTACCTGTGTTTAAAAGAGACTTAAGGGAGTGTTAATGCCGAACCTTCAGGCAAAAAGAGCTTGTTTGACAAAGATATTACCTCTAATACATTGAATAAGCAGAGATTTAATGTTAAATTCTATTGACTGAGGTCTTTGGTTTACAGAAGGACATATTTTTGCTCCCATAATCCTTCCTTCAAGTTTAACAGCAACCGCAGGATGGTATTATGGAATTAAAATTAATTTGTATTTTTCAGATCTAGTATAAAGCCAACAAATTTCTCTGCTGTCCCTTTGAGTGTTTACAGATTATATTCTATAGAAAGTGCATCAAGCTTAAGGAAGTGTTGTAAATTCTGATACTTCTTCATCCTCATGCTGAAAATTTGTCTTTGTGTCTTGAGTTACCTGAATCATTTTCCAACTGATTCCACTGTGAAGTGAAAGCCATCATCAGAAGACAGGGATTCAAATTCTTCAGAGAAACATTGTGTGTACAGATATTACCTATCAAGGTGAGGGAGAATGGATCTACCTCTATCATGACACAACTGGTGATACCGCACTGCACTGCACTCTTAATAACACATTGAGGTAGCAGTTGTAGGCTAAGCCAAGTGCCAAGGATGGGCAAACATTGTAGCCGTCTGAGCGAGTGGCTAAACCTTCCATATTTCCCTAAGTTTTAATGTGCCAGCCTCAGCAGCTAATCCCTCGCCAGCATTTCCAGCATGGTGGGTAAATTGTGTCTGTATAGGGTGATAAAGCGCCATCAAATGAACAGCCCAGTCAAGAGGAAAAAAAAAACACCCTCAGGACAGAAGTGAGCTTGGAGATGATTAGATGTTTTTAAGTATGTCTTTTTTTTTTTTATTTTTTTTTTTTTTAAGATTCAGGAAGTCAGGAAGAAGGTTGCTTATCTCCCTGCACAGTTTTGGGAGTATGTGAAGATGTTATAGTTGTCACCTCAAGGATTGTAAGTATCTGAGCTGCAGAAGGATCACAAAACAAGGCCGTATTACAACACACAGTTTAGTTAAATTGGGGGTTGTTATCTGAGTCAATTTTTAAAGCAACTGAAACTTCTCAAAGGGAAATGTACATCCATGGTAATGTCAGTTCTATGCAAATATTGTGTATATTATAAGCTATACAAAAAAGATAATTGCTGAATCTTTTGAGACCTACTCCGACTCTCCCAAGTCCGTTGCCATTGATATTAGTTACAAACCCATCCTGACCTCATGAAGATGAGAAGGTGGAAATAGCTCTCCTCAGCAGAGGAGCTACTCAAATCCTCCATGCCTGTCATGTGCATCCTGCCCCTCGCCAACCATTACGATTGCTATTCAGAGCAGGTTTTGCAGATGGGATTTTCCCTGGCTGACAACACAGTTTCTGTGATTAATAGATGATGATGATGATGATGATGATGATGATGATGATGATGATGATGATTAGCCCTGCTCTTCCCTGGCAGCTGGCTGTCCCTACCTCTTTCAATGGTAGCCTGCTTGCTTAGGCAGGTTCGATTTTGCCAGCACTTTGCTGGTGGCAGCTGATGTTTTGCCTGCAGAAGTGAGAACTTTTGCTAACAGTGCTGGAGCCTGCCCTGCGTTTGCACTGATTGGAAATTTCCAGGCTGTAGATAGACCTTCACAGGCCCCAAACAGCTGCAGCTCATAACTGTAGCTGCAGTTGTTGCTAGTCTGGCTTGTAGCTGGCAAGGAGGAGGATATTAAAATCCCATAAAGATACTATCGAATTAGAAAATACTGTACAGTGTGCTTTTGTTTCTTTTAAGGATGAAGAAACCAGATGAGAGAGGACTTAAGCTCCCTCTGTGCATATATGCAGAGCGGAAAGAAATTACATTTAACTGACCCCTTGATGATAGGACTTGATATTTGACTATATTTAATCATGTACGGAAAAGACAGTTGCACTTTTCAACAGCTGCTCTTACTCTGAGTTTCAAGGGGCTAACGAAAAGATTAGGTCTGGGCAGGGATTTATTCCCTCTCTCCCCTTCCCTCCACCACAAAACCTGCATTTTTCATAACTTCTGGAGTTCCAGGGGGAAAACAAAACAAAACACATTCTTTACTGCATTCAAAACTTTACTGCCATTTCAATAATGTCATGGCAGTATAGGTGGAAGCAGATGGCCGAGAAAGAAAGCAGGCCCTGCAGGTGTGAGAGCATACCCCACCGGCTTTGGGATCCCCCATCGGTGGGGCTCATCTTCTTTATGTTCCTGATAACTCCCCCAAGCACGTCCACTTCAAAATGTGCCTGACAGATATCAAAACATAAAAGAGAAATTGGGGTATAAACTTCACCAGAATATGTTTGATGCTGCTATCAGTATTTTAATTAAAATGTAAATGAAAAATTACTTCTTTTGGTCCTATTTCACCAGTAACCATCAATATGCATTAAACAGAACTGAATGCTATCATTTAAAAGTAATTAAAATTTAAAACCAATCTTCTGGAGGAGAAAGAGGTAGAGTATTCTAACAACTGCTTCTACACTTTGCACATATATGAAGACATTAATTTTAAATGTCCAGATTAGAAGGTGTTGTATGACATGGTCCAATATTAATGGAAATAACCTTTTTGAAAACAGGTTATTGAAAGTATTAGGCATGTAAAAATCCAGCTTAACAAGCAGACGCAATTTGCACAACACCTAAACTGCAAATGCAAGGAATGGTGTCTGGTTTCGCTCGTTAGGCGCATGTCATTCACGTTAATGTCAACAGTAATTGCGTGTGAGGAGTATCTCTTTTAATTTTAAGCTTCAAAATGAGCAAAAAGGAAGGAAGCAGCTCAAGCTGCTTTCTCACTGTGGTACTGAGAAGGTCCAGTGCTTAATGTAATGGAGCAGCTAGCATGTCAGCCTTACAGCTTCTACGTAAAGCTGTAGTTCATTCAGGCTCTAAATCTCTCTGGAATTCACAAACCTGACGTATCGCAAGCATTAAATCATCATGACATTTGTTAAATTAGTTAAATGCTATTATTTAAATGATCAGTGGGAACATTTGTCTACACACATGGGTTACTGGGAACCACAACATCACTTATTCTGATTACAACTGGGAGCGCTTACTGTGTAAAATTATAGGTGCAAGATGCTTTGCTCCTTTTAACAATAAACTTTCTGATTTAAGTAATGCTCATAGTTATGCATGTCAAACAATTGCCTACTTCACATCCATATAGATGCTAAAAGGGTGTGGTCAAGAAGCTGCACAGTGATATTCCCATGCAAATATTTTTGTGCATATCTACATGTACTTAGATACTCACAGGCATTTTGTCCCAGACTAAGCAATTACTTCTGTGATTAGGTTTTTGCGTAAACCATGACTCAGTCTTCATCCTTTCACAAATGCACTTTCATTTATACTTTCATAATTATGAGACCCTCATAGCTGTAAATAAATTTCAGGGAGATTAAGAATAAAAGAGCATTTAATGATCTGAAAACTAGTTGGCAAAATTATATTAGTTAAAGAAATATCTTTTGACAGCAATGCATAATTCAGTTCTGGTGCTGATTATCACAGGAAGTTCTTAAGGCCAAAAGCATGCCAAGATCATTTAAAAAGACTGGATATTAATGCAGATAAAAAATACCCCAAATGGTCATAGTTGGTTATTGCCAAAATATTGGAAGAGTGTTTGACCTCATGTTACCCAGTTCAAAACAATCTTTTTTGTATGAGCAGAAGGTTGGGCCCATGTCAAGAAGGTGCAGTGTGAAGCCAACGGTATTTGGTTGCTTTCCACATCGTCTGCTAGGAAAACACGTTTGTTCTCCTTTGAACAGCTTCCCTTGACTGCCCCTACTATGTCACTTTTCCTGCTGCTTTTCTTTCAAACACAGAAATTCCATTCCTGAAGGAAAAACCTTCCAAAGAGAAGCAATAAAGGGTATTGGTATCAGTTTCATCACATGCTCCACCGCAGTGCACTGTGAAGTACAAGTTTGTTTCAGTAACGCATTGGAAGCTTACCAAGCTTCTATTGATGTAAAACCTACATAAATCAGTTACGAAAGTAAATGTTCAGAGCTGAGCAAAAAGGTTTGTTTGTGTGGTAGGTCGGGTTTTGTTGAGAATATTTTTTAAAATCCGCAGTTTGGGATAAACAAGAATAGATATGAACACCTTGTCTTTACAGCTAGATCCAAATACTAGTTGCAGTCCAGGTAATTTTGGGAGGGAGGGGAAAACATTCACAACACTTCAGTTTAGATCCCAAACCTAGATACCTGATAATATATTTGGACTTAGCTTCCCTCTGCGGCTGGTGGGAAGAAACAAGTCAGGTGTTGGGGGCCTGGCTGGACATTTGGCAAGCTTTGGTGATGCTGAGGTCTGGTGGTGACTCCTCACATGCTGCTCTCTGCCTTCACTGCATGCCAACCTAAATAAAACATCCCCACGCGTGGCTCACATGAGAAAGAGAGGCTGCCCTTGCCTTGCTGGGACTGTTCCTGGGATCTTCTACCCAAAGGGAGAAGCTCAAAGGGCTTCAGTGGAGTGTGAGGACTGCTCTTGCTTCCTATCGGCAAGCATCAGGGCTGCTTGTGGAAGATTCTCAACAGTTTTGCAGATCGATTCACACAAAATTCATTCAAGTTATGCATAAGCCGTATGAAATTATGCAAATCTCTCAGAAATTGCACTAGAGCACAATTTTGCCATGTTGATGGAAGTACTATGAAAAACAGAGACAGGTGCAACTGTTTGGTGAATTATTTTTTTCTGTGGTGGATAGCTATATTCCTTGAGTAATGCTTTCAGTGAAAAATAGGCAACTAGATTTACAATTCTTAATGATTGATCTCTGCTGCCATACTAACGTTTATTTTACATATTTTTCCTGCCCTCTTCCTCACATTGAATTTTTCTTACAAGCAAAAGAATGATGGGTGTGCTTGGACTGTGAATATGCAAAAAGGTATCCACAACTCAAGCAGAATTCTAAATAAGAAAAAGCTTACTGAAGTTCCAAATTCAGTTAAGGTCTAATCACCATTCCTAAAACTTATTTTAATTTTGTCCCCTGCTCTTTCTTGTTGCTGCTAGCCATTATAGATCCAGGAGTCTCTGGCGAGCAGAAATTCCCAGTGTCAGCAGCTCCATCTTTATCGGAATTCTTACATTTATATATTCACAAATGAGCCCTAGTCTTGGTTTAAAATAGGACTGTCTCACTTCTATCTGCATGGATGAACCAGAACACAGAGGAACAAAGAATCGAGCATAGATTTTATGGTTTCCATCTCTGGTTCTGTTCCTGGAAGGCTGCAGTTACTCTAGCCTCATGCTCTTCAGGTGATGACCCAAGACACAACCCAGGCATATTTGAACCCATGGGTAAATATTGCACACTGCGGGGGTGTGTGGTCGCAGCCTGTTGTAAGGACAGCACGTGGCAAAAGTGGAAGCACCACTGTCTGAGATGGCCTCTGCCTGGCATTTCTTCTTCTTGAGAGGCAACCTCCTCTGATCTGCTGTTTCGTAGGGAAGCAGTGCTAGCGGACAGACCCTTCCTGCAGCACAGTGCCCTGGACGCTCGCAGAAAGCACCAAAAAGCACCAGAATTGATGCAACTTTCACGTGGGAGGCCGCAGACTCAGACCAGAACACATCACACAGTGGAGGATGGGTAGTGCCGCCGCATCCACTCCAGCTGAGCACTGCTAGTTGCAGTGCTTTTTTTTTTTTTTTCTTTACAAGGCTTTTGAGTCATTTTATTGCTGTTGCTTCCCACCTCAGGTATCAACATGTGGCCTGGAGATCTCGCTGCTCTGAGAAAGGTTGCAAAGCCGCAGGGTCACGTTGGTGCTGTGTGCTAGGATCACTAGAAAAAACATGATGTCATGATAAAACAAGACATGACTAAAATATGAGGCTGTGAAAGCCTGTCATTTGCAAGACTGTAATATGCACTAATGCAGTGAAAGAGAGAGCAACTTAGATGTTATGGTGATAATGTGCACTTACCGTATTTCTCTGGGCTGGAAAGAGACCACAACTCTTTATTTTGACAAGGGATAATACACATCTTTGAGAATGACTGTGAAGGAAAAATTTAGCTTGAGATGTCAAGTAGTCCAGCATGCAACAGAAAGCTGCCAACATCTGCTGAGGTGTCATGTTTTCTTGTGTGAAAAATCCAACTCAGATGTAGCAGCAATCTTTGCAAGGGTCGCACAACTCCAGCGGAAAAACACCACCTAAGGTAGAACATTGTCTGTTTATTTAAAACAAAATTAGTAACCAACAATGTATTATTCATGGTCTTTAGTGTATCCAGAGCGTCTTGTGTGTTTCTTTAACTGCTATAAATACAGATTCAGCTTGCCACACACAGAGCACTTCATCTGAATCTCGTCAAATGGGTACATTATTTACATTTCATCCCATCTTAAAATGTGGCTTTCTTCTTTGCGCTTGTAAGTGCTGCAGCAATGCCACACCAACACAAGGGTGGGTTCCTAGCATTGTGGTCCAGGTCCTTTCCTGACTACTGTGGTGTCAAATGGGAATGCCTTCCTTGTTAACACAAGTGGCATTTGGACTTGCCATCCTTAAAACAAAAACCGGGGTTAACCTTTTTATAAAAAAATCAGGATGTCAACCTGAATCAATTAACCAAGTTTCTCCGTTTGTCTTTTCTTCTGCCCCTCTCCCCCTTTTCTGCATGAGCAGTCACTTAAAGTCATGCACGTAATTATCTGACAGTCATTTCAATAATATGAAAATAAATTAAGTAATCCTTCTCCCTTTTTATGACTGGAACCTTGTGCTGAGTCTATGGCTCCTTCCAGGAGTGTGCAGCATAGATATTACTGCCATTTTTAGCTACACTCGGCAGCTTTTATTCCATTTCACAGATACACAAAATGCAAAAGACTGTTTGCTTCCATCTCTTTATTTTTTTTCCAAGTGTAAACTAAACAACTCCTTTTACATCTCTTGCTGGTTAGCAGCCAATGTAAATGCTTATGCTAGGAGAACAAGCCCATTTCCTGCCGTTAAGGCTTTTTTGTTTATCCTAGGGCTACTCACTGCCACTGCCTGCCCCTGACAGACTATTAACCCCTGTTTCTAGCAGGCATACCAGATGTGGGTTTCTTAAGCAAATTATTGGTTATTTCACCACATGTCGTTTTTGCAGTTAAGTGTTTCCAGCCTCTCAGAACATTCCACAGAAACAACATCACATTTTCCTCCAACCTGTTAATTAGCATAATTATTTATCAGCCCGAAAACCACAGCTTGAGTTTGTTAAGCAGCAGACAGATACGCACTGGACAATGGCCCAAGAGACTTGAAAGAGTGATGAGAGGAGGGAAGCTGTGGAAGCTGACCGAGAGGCTGTGGGAAGGCGTGCTGTTTGCATCTCTCTCCACCACTTTCTCTGAAGACCCCTCCAGCTGATAAGACATATCCCTTTTTCATGCTGCAGGCAAAGGGCGTTTCAGAGTTACCTGTCTGCCAAGATCTACCCAGCTGTTACAGGGAGATTTGGTTCCAGATGATCAGTCAAAGAGGTGATATGAGAAATATGCGTCCTCTGCTATGCCTGGCAAACAGTCCAATCCTCCCTTTGCATCAGTTTGCTCTTGGAGCACACATTTAACCTCCCTCACTGAAAGGAAGGACAAGATTGCAACATATATAATGCTTCTAGGATGTAATTTCTTCAGTCAGCACATGAGATAACCGAGACGGTCTTTGTCCATTACATGCAATATTCATCTGCAGGGCAAAAACCATAGTGCCCTGCAGAATACATTGCAAGCGGCAGGTCCAAACTACTCATTAGATACCGAAGGCAGATGAAATACAAAGTTGGTGGATACATTTGAAATGCTCGGGTGACCCCATTTTTTCAACCTGTAAATGCAGAAGGTCTGTTGTCTTGGCCCTGAGCAGATGGACCCTCTCTTGGCCCTGGGCTCTGGTGCTAGAAGCGTTTGCATAGTTGCCTGTATGGGGTGGATTGCACTCAAATTTTGAAAGGTTAGGCACTGTAATTTTCTACCTGAATGTGTCTAGGCTGCTTTTATAGCTGCAGCAAGTCCTGTACTTCTGCCAGCAGCTGTACTGTGGTTTATGCGTACCTGGTAATTGAGGGGATTTAATGTAAAAATTAATGGTGGCAGTATGAAATGTGGATGGATATGTTTCTAAGTGGCTGCATTCGAGCTCAGAGCTACAATGGATTTTTTATTTTTTTTTTCCAGTTAGACTTCATAAAAATGTAATTTGGACAGATGAACTAGAATGTCCTGTGACCACAGTTCAAACATGCTGGTTTTCCTAAAAATATTCAGGACATCCAATTATATTCCCAAGCTTTCCAGTTCGTTTGCAAGCCTGTAAACATAGCAGGAAGTATCCAAGACTGCCGTGCGGGGCAGTGGTCTCCTAAGTAGCTACTTTGCTTCAGAATTTCTAGGGATGCTGCAACAGGTTGGTGGCTCTTGGTTATACCTAAAATGACTGTAAAGTAAATGTCACAGCGCAGTGTGGACCAGCTGTCCACATGACATATTAGTTGTCATTAGTAACCTACCAGACATTAAAACAGCGCATTAAAACACTGTACTTAATAAATGAGCAGACAACACTTCATTTACTTCAGTGACTGTGCGCATTAACAGTAGCAGTTAATCAGCGTGTTTCAAAATATGTTTTGTTACTTTACCTCAGACAATGGGTATTAATCTGGGAAAACTCTACTGGAAGTTTTAAGCCTTCATGGAACGCAAGGAGCTGTGCTTGCTAGTGTCGTATCTGCAGTTGGTTTTGCTTTATCGTGTTAGTTCCTGTTATACGCTGCAGGCCAGATGGCAGCAGGCTGACATGAGTTTGAATAAGCGGGTGAAAAAACACATGGTCCTATGAACAATGAGCACTCCTTTTCCCCAGATGCTCAGGGAGATGCTTGGTACAGTGAAACGTAATGTCAGACTGATATTTTAAGTGAGCAGTATGGGATCTTCTCTGTTGCTTGAGCGAATCACACCACAAATGGAAACCATTCAACATAGACAATCTCGATGACACACATTCAGGTCGTTAATATAAGACCTCTAGGTACCAAGCCCAGGCTCATGGAGCACACAAAGGTATGCACATCTCCACACATTAAGAGAGATGCCATAAAGGGAATGGAGAGAAGTGAAAAATCTTGCTGAAGATCTACTCTCCTATGGCAACAGTATTTCTCAGGTATTCACTCATGCCTGTTTTCAAAGGAATTAAAGGTTTTTAAGAAATTAATTTAACTTTTTACTGACTTAGACAAGAGGGAGCCATCTGTCAACAAATAGGAAAGATCCTAAACATGATATTCATAGAAGCTAGCTTAAAATTATCCAGCAAATTATCTTCTGTTGCTGACATTTATTCACTCCTTTGTCTCCTAATGCATTTTTTCCTCCCATATGACAAAAAAAAAAAAAAAAAAAAAAAAAGAAAAAGATTTTGCCTGAAATACCTTAGTTGCTACTACCAATGGTTCAGTCTGGTTCTGTTAACCATGACAGGTCTCAGTGAGAACACGTTCGTTTAGGGACAAATTGATGAGAGTTCCTCTTTTTGCTATTTCTAGAATGACACACATGGGCCACATTTTCTCACAGGAAGGAAGAAATATTGATTTAAGCTGAGTGCACAAATACCTGCAGAAATGTAAATTTCTCTGGATGAATGGCTAAACCCAATAAACTTTAAAGAAGAATCCTACTGATTTCAAATGAAACTAGTTGTGACTGAAAATGAATTTTCAGTAAATCATGACAGCTTTGGACTCTGCTAGATCCCCTTGCCAAAATTCCCCAGATCAAGCAATGCATGCTTGCTATGTTCTGCAATTGCATCTGCAGTGACTCACATGTACCAATGGATATCTGGAGCCCAGATGTTCCGTGAAAGGGTGAAAATATCACACTGGCTCAGGGTCTATTCTTTCACATTGCTCCCTTGATGATTCCTGCTCCCCCACTCCCCACAATATAATTTAAAGAGAGAAGAGCTGATAAGATTTCCACGTTTCTCCTTAGGAATCTGTGGCATTCACTTGTGACTGCAATAAATAGGTCCTTTAATGCCATCAGCACCTCAAAAGAATTTTGAATGCATACTGGAATACAATCTCTTAACTATTTTCTCTCACTTCCAATTAGACCATTTGTCCTGCATAAGTTTTTACTTTTTTCATCACAATTTCAACTGGATGATTCACTAACACTAGGTACTATTGAGGTAAGATCAAGAGGTGTGTTTTGCTACACCAAAGAGGTAAATACACATTCCATTTAGCACCATTGGCGATAAGAGCTCATCCAAAGAAGGATTTTTACCCTTTTCTCCCCTTAGAAGCCATTCTTTTCCTTCACTTAGCTTACTCAGAAGCTAGATAGGGAAGGATGATGTAATCAATATAGTCAGTTCCTATAGGCTTGCAGTGGAAATTGTCTTTCCACAAGCAGAAGGATGGGACTGATGAGATAGTTTTCAAGCTTCACTTTCATACATGAAGTCAACAGCTTCTGAAGCTGGAAGCGAGGGTGAGCACTCTGCGTGTCCTCAGCACTGTTACTCCATTTTTTATTTCTTTTTACGGTTTTTGCAATGCAAATACACTTTCATACTCCCTACTTGCTAGCAAGAACATCATTTTACACACCTACGTTATCCATTGTCTTCCTGAGAAGTCATTAGATGACTACAGGATGATTGAAGGAAAAACTACGCTTCTCAAAGAGCCATCTTTTTGAGGAGACTCAGAGCTGCGGTCTGGTGACTTGCCTCAGTCAAAAACCCTCAAATGAGACATTTCACCCCCCATCCTGGGTGGGGAGATGAATGTCTCTTGTCACTCAGGTTTTGTCTCAAATCCCCATCCTCAGCAGGAAGCTGAGCCAGGGCAGGCTGCGAGGCTCCTCGGGAAGCATGTGAGAGCACACGGGGTAAGAAATCTGACCTTAGAGAGAGCTGGTGGAAGGAAGCACACAGCCTGCTCGCACCACTGCCTCACACAGAGAGGGAAAGAAAGAAACTTCAAGATGCAGAGTGGCAAGAAAGCCAGGGGAGGAGAAACAAGATCCAGGCAGCAGCCTCCCACCTGCAGCCTCCAGGTAACCCACGACCCTGACTCTGGAAGCACCCTGTGAGCTTCAGCTCTCACAGATCAGCCCCTCTCACTGTCTTCTGCCCTCCACAAGGTCCCTATGAGGAAGGACCTCTGATGAGCAAAAAAACCCACCCAAACACCTGGAATCCACCTATAAACC
>VXBL01005522.1:297659-308605 GCA_013400195.1 Aramus guarauna
GCACCCTGTGAGCTTCAGCTCTCACAGATCAGCCCCTCTCACTGTCTTCTGCCCTCCACAAGGTCCCTATGAGGAAGGACCTCTGATGAGCAAAAAAACCCACCCAAACACCTGGAATCCACCTATAAACCACCTCCCAGGGAGAGGGCTCTGGCTGTGTTTTATAGTTACCACCTGCTGTTGCTCTGATCATACGCTCCCACCAAGTGACTTGTAAACTCAGTTCAGCTGGGCAGACAGCAAGATCTGGCACAGTTTTAGCCAGTCTTTCTTCCATAATGACATCTTTCTAGCTATTTTTTAATATATTTTTATATATTTATTTTTATATATTTATATATAAATATATANTCCAGAAATCTCTTCTCTAAAGCCTTTCAAAACTGATAGAAAAATAGCTACCTTGATTGTAAATTCTCCCACTTGGATGCTTTGTTTTTTTATTTTTTTTTTATACACTTTAGAAAGTTGGAAGCCAAAGCAAGTTTAGAATAGGAACTCATTAGAACAGCAGCTGGTGGCATACCCTAAACATGCCTCGACTACTGTTTCCCCAGTAAGATGTTCTACTAGTAGGGTTGAAAAATTAGAAGGAGCCACTGTGTTATTTGATACAGTACAAATAACCTTCCTAATTAATACTCTTTCTATTTATTTATGAAAGCTCCTAAAACGTAGTTCATAATGTTTAACTCTTGTTTCTCTCTGGGAAACCAGGCAGGCAGCCTGAGAAGCCTCCAGTGGGCTGAGGGAGCTGGAGAAGCAGGACCCCCGGGGCGCCCGGGCACCGCACCACTAACCCAGCTCTCCGCTGTTGATGCTAACGCCGCTTCTTCCCCAGCAGCGCAAGTGGAGAATGGGGCGTACCGGCCCTGACTCCCACGTGCTGCCTTGTGTTGCTTTTGCTCTGACCCTCAAAGTTATTTAAATTTCTTTTTGTCTGTGTGCTTAATTTAATACAGGTCCGACACTCCGCTGGAATGCCGGAGCCCAGCGTTGCTGCAGCAGCTGTAATGAAGACCAGTGGTTGCGCACAGTTCGCGGCTGGTGCGGGCACTCCAGCCCCGTGCCCTGGCAGCTGCCCTGGCTGCAGCACCCTCTCCTTCCTGGCCCTTTGCTGGATATGCCAGGAGCATATCCGTGGCCTGCCAGATGCTTTCCAGGGGGTTCTGAAGCTGAAGTAAAGGCTTGGCTCTTGAGAAACTTGGGCTGCTGCTCAGTTAAAGGCACCAGCAGTTTTCAAATTGGTGTTTATCTGCAAGATCTTGAGTAAGACCTTGCGTAAGATCTCGCTTCTAATATTCTTTACCATTTCTTTCTGCAGCACCTTCACAAGAGAGACCAAACTGGTGAGGCTGGATGCGCTACATGTCCCGGCTATCAGCGTGCAGGAATCTTAATGGCAAGGGTAATAATTTATTTGTGACCCCACCAGAGACCTGATTTTAGCATTGCACAACACCTTCCAATGTATCCAGAAAAGCAGCGATTAAATTGATGAATATTTCATTTGCCCCCATTTTAAAATCCAGAACTACAGGGGCTTAAAGAAATAACGAAAACAGACTCAGTTATGAACATGGTTGAACATCTATTGCTTTTGTGATCTGTCGACGTTTGCAAATTCTGCACTACTCAACAATCACACGGGCCTGTAAAAGAGTGTGAAAAATTTCCTTCTGTGATACTCATCATCACAGACATGTACCAAAATAACTGTCTGAGGACACAGGGAAGCGTGATAGTGGGGTGCAAGCTCTGACTGGCAGCACTTTGCTGGTCAAAGCCCTTAGGGGTAAATGTGCTTATGCCAGCAAGTTGATGCTTCCACCAGAACTGTTCCTTTACTCAAAACATGGTTTCGCCACTTCTTTACAAGCATAGTAATTGTCTCTGTGTTGGGCATGATTTAGTATACTTCTGCCCATGCTGGTAATGAATTCCTAATGCCATTTTCCATAAAGCTTCTTCCAGCATTTGCTTTAGACATGTGCAGTTACAGTAGTGAGTGCTCAAAGTGACACATAGGAGTGGGGCATTCTTACCTATAAGATCATCTGTATTTATCTTATTATATTGTATTATATTATGGTGTATTTTCTTTTCTGGCCAGAAACAGGAAGTATAGCTCTGACAGTGAGGGTAAAAATCTACCCAGGTTGAGAAGCATGGCTTCACTGTGTTATGTCATGTCTGCGTATCAACAGACTTAGAAGAAACTGACGATGTGCATGGTATATTGCCAAAAAGCATTCCAGTGAAACCTACCCAGGTAAGTCAAATCTCTGGAGCAATAGTTTCCTGATACCAGTCTGTAGACCCGTTGTAGCCTACAGACCTGTAGTGCATGCTTGGAGGCATTATCTTTGTCGTATTTCAATTCAAAGTTAAATAAAGATTAATGTAGGCAGACCTCCTTGGAGGAAACATCATGATCATTTTGATCTTCTTTATCAGAAGTGTCGCTAAAATGGCTTCAGCTGGTAACCCTAGTTAGAAGAACAGCTGAGTGACCCAAAAATGCCACAATGACATTTCACCTTATCGCCCCTGGTGATGTGACACTAAGCATTCAGGCATTTTGTGTTTCTGGTAAAGATTTCAAAATCGTGTTTTCATGACCTATGTGAAGAAAACTTAGGGTGTCATAATTAACAATGAGTCACACTTAAAATTTGGGAATTTTCACACCTTTGCTCTGATTTGTTTTAGCCAGTAGTATTCATGAAAAGATCATATACTTATACAGGAATTGATGGGAAATCTCATCTGAATTTTGTTGGTCCTCTTAACCTTCTTTACAGCATTTCAAAAGCTCTGTTGCTAGCCAAATCCAGATTGTACAGAAGAAATGGAAATAAGAAAGAGGTTCACTGTAGCCAGTTCCAATGGCATCGCTTTGTTTTCGGGGTTGGATCAGGGCTGGTTTTTACATTCTTCTGAATAGCTCACCTACTCCTACCAAGGGCTAACAGGAAATTTCACACTATTCCACACAAAGATGCAAGAACAAAATCACTTTCCCATGCAAAGAGCAATTTAGTGGCATTTCCATCCAGAATCCTAAGGAAAGTACAAGTTTCTTAGCCAAAGACTAGAGATATGAGACGCTTCTGCCAGAAAATAATAATAATAAAAAAGCTTTTCAGTTCAATCACAAGACTGCACTCATCTGAAGTTCAGAAATACTTTAGAAAATTTGTGGTGTATCTGGGCAAGCCAGAAAAAAGTCATAACAGATTTTAGGACATGGTGAAAAGGCTTTGTGGATTTTAAGGCGCGGTATAACTCCCTTTGCTATCTTTCTTACAGTACAGTAATATTTTCTAGGATAAACACATCTGTCATGCTTAATTACATTTTCTTACAAACATAAAACTGGCCAAATTCTGCATCTGTCTCTGCTGGGGTAAACTCAGAGTGAAGCCTATAAACTCAGTAGAATAGCCTATAAAATCAGCTGAATTGATTTGGATTTGCCTACTGGTAATTTAGAGCAGAGGTCAAGCACAGTTGGCTCCAATCTGTGTAAAGTGACAGTGTGGAAAAATGGTAAAACAAAGTCTTGCCAAATCAACGGGGTGACTCAGAAAATATTGCCATTGAATTATGTTCCTCTAAGCAGGGTACTCACTGCAAAAGAAATGCTCTCTAGCCTTGCATCAAGACAGAAACAGCGTTTTTGCTCGAATTCTTGCAATGACCTCAATGTTAAATCAGGTTTCTGAGGTAGAACCCAGCATATTTCTTGAGGTCATTTTTTCTGTGGGACTTGGACAACCTCTGCTTTGTGTACATACTTTTTTTTAAAACTTTCATGTATTTTCAGGAAGTGATATCATATGAACATGCTGGTAAAATTAGCCTGAGGCTTTTACTCCATTTATATACCACAAAAGAAATCTTTGTCACTAATTACTTACAAACTTATTGGTCCCTTGTAACTGCATAGCCAATGATTACAGCAGAAAAACAATAATTTTATGTAGTTATGACTAAATACCAGCACAACCCTCATATTATCAATAATCACTGTAATAAAGCTGGCTTATTGTTCTAGCATTAAAAGTATATACTTGATGCTTATGTTAACTGGAGCTGTGTTTCAGCTTAATATCGTTTCTGGGAATACTAAGATAATCAAAAATTACTGGCTTTCATATGATACACATATGCCAGAAGGGACAGCCTCTGGTTTTCAGGCTTAGTAAAGCTGGCCTCTCCAAAAAGGACCTGCATTTTAATAAATCTTAGTGCCTGTGCCTATTTTTTTCTCCAGGCACACAGAGCGTATCACCATTTTTCCCCCCAGTAGTGTGCAATGTTTTCTTATTACAGAACAGTACAAATGAGGTTACTTTGAAATGCATACATGCCGTATATGAGACAAATAATGTTGGTTAAGAAAAGTTTAATTGCTTGTAGAATGTCAACCTCTGAGCTTGAACTTTATATTCACGTATCTCTTCTGCAATATCTGGACGTTTCTGTAATGGATAAACCTGATTTTGATAAATTCAGCCTACACCTGCAGTGCCCACCAAATGCTTGCGACAGAGAGGACAGGCAGCTCCTGTAAATGGAGATGAGCCTGAGCAGCTTTACTCGCTCGCCTTTACTGAGTGCCTATCAGATCCCGTAAGACACAGCATCGTCTAATGGCAATGGCTTGGGCATAAGCCCACCACTCCGCACATGTGCTTAATTTTAAATTTTAAATTTAAAACCTCTGCCAGCGCATTGGTGTATGGCCGTGGTGCTAAACTGTCTCTGTTGGTTCTCTCACAAATGAAGTAGGTATAATAATGTACTTATATCAGCTTGAGAAGGAGGCATACAAAGAAGAAACCTGTCATCTCTTAGTGACACTGAAGAGAACATGAAAACGAGATAAAGTTTAATTCCGCCGGTGTTTTTCCGTTTGACTGAAGCCAGGAGTTCACTCTGAAGCCAAGAGTCTCCCCACGCGACTCACCGTTGGGTGACTTGCAGGCAGAGACACGGGGAATAATATCTGCAGAGCTCCTCACCGAGACCGTTGCAGAGGAAACTCACAAAATAAGCGATTCGGCCCCAGGAAGGCGTTTCCTTCCTGGCAGATCCATACCAAATAGAGACAAGGGAGATGCACGCCTGGAGGCAGCCATGTGCATGTCAGGGTGAAAGTTGGACTAGGCTGTATTGCTGTAACACTGCTATAACTTTAAGGAAAAGTAACTTATTTACAGCTGCAGCATAGCTATATAGTCTGGCTGGAGGGAGAACAGAATACATCATTTGCTGAAAATAAGCCAGTTCGTTTTTCCCTTCTCCCCATACTGCCCGGTTTAGTAGCACGAATCGTCACACATGCAAACAGACAGATTTGCCTGACAAAGCTTATTCAAAGCACAGCATTCAGGCAGGAATATGTCAATCAGAAGAATGTTACTGTCTTGCTATTCTCACGTGCAGTGGGAAGGTTTCAGCACTTTCATTTAGGTGCCCTCCAAAACATTTTCAACCTTTAAAAGCCACTGCTGCCTTTTATATTAAATAACAGAACCAAAACCAGCAGTGAGGAAAGCATGTAAGCATGTGCTTGCAGTTAATGACTCTATGCACATGCTGAAAATTAAATGTATACTTTGTGCTTTCCTGGATGCAGGCCAGAGAAGGCAGCTCGCAGGACTAAGTCACTAATGAGTACAGTACACAGCTCACAGCACACTGTGGGGATCTTTTTCTTCTCTGCTGTCTAGCAGTTTTAAAGGAAAAAGACTGCAGCCTTCCTTCAGTGCACTAGTGTTTTGCACAGAAGGAAAGTGTGACCTTTAAAGAGGGTTTATGTCATGACTCTTGAAATGAGGATCACATGGGAACGGTTCTGGTAATGGCAGTACATTGACCTACTCTGTTCTCACGGGCAAACATGGGTAAAACCTAAAGCCCGTATGGAAATACAGCAAACCAGTCCATCTCTGTTTGTTGCCATTGTACCACGTCTCAATGTTTCTACATTTCTTTTGTTTGGTTCTGCATGTATACTGTCATACAAATTGCCAGTCACAACCACTGCTGCCCTTTCCTGTGCTTCTCTCATCCCTGGTATGGTTGGGCAACAAAAGCAGAAAGAATTTGCCCACCCTTTCCAGAAACATTGGAAACAATTAATAAGTAAGTGTGGGAATTTCTTGCTCAAAATAGAAACCCACTTGGTTTGGAGGTTCCTTCTGATGGATAAGGAAAATAAAAATTGTTTTGTTAATTTAATTTTTCCTCCACCCAGGANGGCTTTTCCTGGATTATTATTTCAATGAATTATGGACTACATGAAAAATGAAAACATGGGAATTTGAGAACTCGTGTTTATGAAAAGAGGCCAGCATCTCTCTTGCCCAATGCTTCTTTGAGTTATTCCTTTGTGCACAGTCACTCAGATATACCATGGACTCTAGTCCTGCAGAACGTAATGCACGACACAGGCATGGAGATCTAATGCTTTTGTGCATAGGGATAAAATAGCATGTAAGGAAAAGATACGAGGTTTATATTAGTTTTTTGATCCATCTGTTGAGTTCAGCTGCATTAACCAGTTCAACCAAGTCCTAACCAGGATCAAGCAGTGGGAAGGACACACTGATCAGCTGCAGGGTTGACACTAGCCTCAAGCTCAGGCAGCTGTGCAATGCACAGCAAAAACAATGCACAAAAGTCAAATCAATGGGAAAACAGGAAGGAAGGGGAAGCGTGCCTATGATTTCTAATTTAAGCAAATACAACTGGACCATGTCACATACAGCAAGCAATCACGTCCACCTCTATTCAGAGTGCCTGTACATCTCTGTTTATGGAAATTTCTTCTGAAAATGCCAGCCCCAGAAGCAGAGAAGCAGCCATGATACAGAACAAAACCCTTAAGACAGGAAAAAACAAAGTGCTGCCCTGTGAGCTTGGTGAGCACCAAGGGCTACCCTTCCCTTGTCTTCATTCAACCCCAACCCCCTCTCCTCTGCCCCAGGGAAAAATAGCTTTGTCTCTTCAGCCCGACTTCCTTCTACTGTAATGCTAAGACTAAGAGAAACGGTAGTCTCACATAAATCAAAGGTATTCAGACTACTGACAATTTTTTAAATGAAAAAGTACTCCAAGGACAAATCTCTGTGATTAACAGAAAGAGGCTGCAGAGCAGGTGATGTTCCAGTTTTTCTCTTAGTCTGATCTAGCAGACTGAAAATCAGCATAATTAGAAATAAATAAAACATCTCAGCCTGTAACTGCAACGCCAGGGCAATGCACTTCTACATCTGCTGTCTGAATACTTGTCATATATTACTTTCCATCCTTTCTCTATCCAATTGCTTCCGAGTGTGCTGGTGCTCATTTTGTAAAAAGCTGCACACGTTGGTTGTCTTAAAATCCAGTGCTTCAATTCACATGTTTCTTTATTCTCCTCCCGTGCTATACCATTTTTAGCAGGGGCTAGCTGGGGGGTGGTGACCACCTCTGGTGGCTGGGGGCTTTGTCCAGAGCTGGAAATAATCTCACTCTGGCTTTGAGACTGCTGATTTAGGTGTTGTGCACTGATCAAATGTAGCCTTGGTTCTGTCCTCTGGCTGAGATGAGAAAGTGTTTTAGCTTCAGGGACTCCGTTTCTCTTCCAAAACTACAATCTAAGACAGAGGGAAAAACCAAATGCAAAGGAGAAAAATGGTAAAGGAAAGCAGTAGGGGAAAGAAGCGGTATGGGTATGTGCATTTAAGGCACTGTTTAGATGGCGGGTATGGGGTAGGAATATCTGTCAGCTTCTTAACACCGGGGAGTTTGGCTTCATCTCTGGTATGGCTGTAGTGTAGTCACAGCTACAGAGTGGGTCAGACTTTGCCCTTGGTGATACTTCTCCAGCCCTGTTAGTGACTCTTGTCCTGTTGTCTACAGTCGGTTTCAAAATGCAAGCAGCAGTTCACCTTTTCTTACCTGTCCTCTCTCCCTGCATCAGCCCTGGCTGTTAAGTGGCATTGAAGAAGCAGCCTTTAATAAGTATTTAAAATTTCCCATTGATCTCTTTGTTTTCTGGTCTTTTGTTGGTGAGCTAGCTGTTTCCCAAGAGCTGACACAATTGCAAGAAGGAGGTGCTACGGTGGTGATGCAATTGCTG
This sequence comes from Aramus guarauna, assembly GCA_013400195.1. NCBI lineage: Eukaryota > Metazoa > Chordata > Aves > Gruiformes > Aramidae > Aramus > Aramus guarauna. Next base: position 305,797 of record VXBL01005522.1, read on the forward strand.
AGGGAGGACAGACAGAAGGGGAATGTTTCATTCTCTAATCTTCCCCTTGTAAATGGCTTTCACCATGTTTAATTTTCTAATCTTATTTTTTTTTCCTCTGGCTTTAAATATTTTAAAATCATAAACAAATAAAGATTAGAAAAGTCAAACAGTCTGAGTCTGTCTTTGTGTTAACATAGTGGATAGTTTCATAATATAAAAGTTTATTTCTAAATAAGGCAAAGATGAGTTCTTCCCACATGAGCTGGAGAAGAAAAAAAAAAAAAAGAAATTGCTGTTGTTGTCACTTGGGTGTGCTAGTGAATTTTATCACCGTCTAGCAGGGTTTTGAGGCAAGGGACAGTTTATGAGACATGCAAGTAAAATAGGTCATTGGCATAACATTGTCATGCCCCTGTGAATTGTCATTGTGATAATGAATCAAAGCTCTTCTCCTCACGTCAGGCAGAAGTACACCCTTCCCTTTGAATATGGTCATGGGCATCTTGGTTGAACCGAAAATGCAATAGCTAGTCTCCTTTTTAGTCCTCCTTTTGTCCTTTTTTGTCTGATCCTTTTTTTTCAGGAGCTTTTGCTATGTATCTTGTGTCACCGCACCTGCTAATTCCTGGGGTCAGTAGGAAGATCCTGTTCAATGCAAACATATTCAACATAATCTGATTGAATTCAAATCATAATATCCACCTGGATCAGTCAGCGATATAGATATGCCAAAGTGGTTCTTCATGACCTGTTCAAAGTCCGCAATCAGCTTCCATCATTCTGTAACCCATGCGTCACCCTCTCCAGACATTTCGTTGTCATCTCTGGCAGTAGTGACCTCTCTGTGAGGTTCCTTCAAGGTATTCTGAAAAGCACACATCTCACCCTCATGATAAATCTCTTATTGTAGCAAGTATCAGTTAATAGATGCAAAATGAAAAATCTTGGCAATCTTATCCCTGTACTTACACACCAAGATGCAGAATCAAATCATACGTAGTGAACGTTATACTGTTCTGAATACCCTCACGTTATTTTTCACAAACAAAACAGGAACATTTCATATTAACATTAATTTGCAAAGCATTGATGTTTTGGATGATATTAGAAAATATTTTTCCACAGATGGTAGACGAGGAAAGAAGAAATTGGATCCTGCTTTGCAAATGCACACAGTCCTGAACCCACAGGGGGATGGAGCAGCGGCGTTTGTCACAGCTAAGGGAGACTACGTCTGTGGAGATCCCTTGTTCAAATGTTGGCAACACATTATTGATTAGCACCTGCTCCCCACGTTCAAGTGGGACATTGTGAGTTTATAGATCATATAAAATGTTTCCTCAGGTGCAAGGACCGAGGTGCTGTGTTTGCGCAGTTATTGTTAAGCTGGGAGTGAAATTAATTCAAATGGCTTGTGACTCTCCAGGGAGGCAGGAAATGGGAAGTACCAATTTCCATGAGGTAGGATGCACTTGGCCAAAACGGGTTCTTGGTTACACCTCAAAATTTTTATCAGTTCCAGGATCCCACAGAGATGGGATTGGAGCCAGGATCTGTCCTGGAGTCGTTGTGCCTCAGCCTGTGTCTTGATCTAAAGAGTTGGTAGGTTCCCTCACTCTTCTCCCCCTGCAAGCTTTCTCCTCTTCTAATTCCAGCTAACTTATTTTTGGCCAGCGTGCACTGGGAAGCTATCCAAACTTTTTCCACAGACTTTATTCTCCACACCAGCAATCACAGCTGTCATGACTTCATAACTATGAAACAGTACTGCAGGCAGGGGTAACAGGCCCCGGATTGTATTCGTCTGGCAGGAGATATAAAGTGGCAAATGCAACCTGTGTAATGCTTGACCTCATGCTGTGTTATTGCAGAAAAACACTTTTATCATGAACACAAATCACTTTACTTCTTTTTTTTTTTCCTTCTTTCGCTTTTCTTTACCTCAGAAGGTCAGTATTTTCAACACATTCTAACCACTAAAGAAAAAAATGTGTTCACAAATGAAGTCCATAAATAAGAATGGGTTATAGTGACCCAGGCTGAATACCTATGGTAACAAGCTGATCCTCTAAAGGCCATGGCAAAGCTCACACTGACTTTATTTGGGCCAAGAGTTCACCCTAAAGCTTCATTTTCTCTGTATTAAACGTGGTGGTGGTACTATACTCTGATGAAGGACACAGGTAGATCTACTTATATGGTGATATTATTATATTTTTGTCTTTTCAATGGAAACTGTCAGAAGAAATAATATGAAGAAATTACCACTGAATTTTTTGCTCTGTTAACCCAGTCCTGCTGAGTAGCTGCTCCATGATGTTTCCAGTGATTTCGATTGCAGTGGAAATCCTCAGACCCTGTCTCTTCCTGAGATGGGCTAACAAGCCTTGGGCTGTATTGTTGAATGGTGTTGGCTTTCCCCTCTTCTTTCTCTGCATGCTTTCCACAACAGTGACATAGTGAATAGCTGTGACATTTAAGGTAATGACAAAGTTCTTTGTGAGGAATCAGGCAATTTACCCAGTTTTGAGGATTTATAGAATCATAGAATCATCTAGGTTGGAAAAGACCTTTAAGATCATCAAGTCCAACCGCTAACCTAACCTTGCCATCCCACCACTAAACCATGTCCTTAAGCACCTCATCTATCCTTCTTTTAAATACCTCCAGGGACGGGGACTCAACCACCTCCCTGGGCAGCCCATTCCAGTGCCTGACAACCCTTTCTGTGAAGAAGTTTTTCCTAATGTCTAACCTAAACCTGCCCTGGCGCAACTTTAGACCATTCCCCCTGGTCCTATCGCTTGTTACCAGGGAGAAGAGGCCG